>ML782773.1:72886-140608 GCA_009831015.1 Picea engelmannii
TTATGAATCATATAAGAAAGAAGTATAAGATCAAAAAAGAAAAGTTGAAATTTTATGCCAAAATAGTAAATGAACTAATGAATTTTTTCCTTTCATTTAACATTTCTTCATACCAAGAGATAAAAATCATAAGGTAGACTCACTTGTGGTCACTGCATATTTATTCAATATCAATGATTCACAGAGCCAAAATACATTCTAGGTCAAAAGGATTTTTAGGCTTTCAGTTCCTGATAATCAAGATTATCTTCAAGTTTTTGAAAATGATGAAGAGTTGGCTGAATTCCCGGATGATTCAAGTGATGTTGTAGAGAACTTTGAAGATCAAAGCAATACATATATTACAAATAATTGTATCAATTTTGATTCTCTTTTCACAAGATATGACCAAACCAAAGTTCCCAATTTAAAAGAAGAAACATCTATTAGAGAGGTGCAGGAAACTCCGAAAATAAACATTGGCACACAAGATTCTTCGAAATAATTAAATATCAGAACTAGTTGTACTGAAGAGGAAGTTGACCAATACATTTCTTTGTTCAAAGAATATTATGATGTTTTTGCATGGACATATGATGAATTGAATGAGTATGATAAATCAATATTTCACCACATCATACCACTAAAAGAAGGAACAAATCCGGTAAGGAAAAAGTTGAGGATTGTGAATCCTAAATTAAAATCCTTGGTAAAAATCGAGTTGGAAAAATTGAATAAGTCCAAACTAATCTTTCCAATTAGACACTCATAATGGATTTCAAATCCAGTTATAGTAAGAAACAAAAGTGGTGAGATTCATATTTGTGTTGTTTTAGAGATTTTAATAAGGCGAGTATCAAAGATAATTATCCCTCCCTAACATGGAATTGATCCTACAACAAGTGATTGGTTCAACGCTTATGTCTATGTTAGATAGTTTCTCTGGATATAATCAAGTATCGGTTTCAGAGGACGATAGGATTAAAAATTATTTCATCACACCCTGGGGTACATATGCATATGTGCGTATTCCCTTTGGCTTGAAAAATGTTGGAGTGACCTTTCAGAGGGATATGAATCACACCTTCAAATATTTGATCAGAAATTCCATGGTTGATTATCAAGATGATCTTACCATTCATTCCAGAGTTAGAGAAAACCATATTGAGCATTTAAGGCAAGTATTTGAATGATGTAGATTATATGGAATATATCTTAACTCAAAGAAATGATTGTTTTCAGTTTTAGAAGGATTTGTTTTGGGATATATAGTTAGAAAAGAAGGAATATCTATTGATCTTGAGAGAGTCAAATCTATCAATGAATTAAATCCTCCAATGTCAAAAAAAGGGGTGAAATCATTTTTTGGAAAAATAAACTTTGTAAGAAGGTTTGTCCCAGACTATACAACAATTGGTAAGCCAATAAATGCATTATTAAAAAAGGATCAAATATTTGAATGGACCCAAGAGATTCAAAGAGAATTCACTAATATAAAGCATGCAAGTACCAGTGCACCTATGTTGGTTAGCCCAAACTTTAATAAATATTTCATAATATATTTTCTTTCTTTGGAAGAGACCATTGCTTCTATTCTAACACAAATAAATCTTAAAGGAGAAGAACTCCCAATAATGTTTATGAGAAAAACTTTTCATGACTATGAATTGAAGTATTCAAACATAAAGAAGCAAGCTCTTTCCTTAGTTAAATATGTGGCTCATTTCAAAACTTATATCTTTTCATCTCATGTCATAGTATATGTTCCTACATTTAAAGTAAAAATGCTCCCCAGTCAACAATTGAGAGAAGAGAAATGGGAAAATTGGTTGGAAAGAATATGACATTGATATTAAGCCATTGAAAGCAGTCAAAGGAAAAGGGTTGTGCTAACTTATGGTAGGGACTGATTCACTAAATGGGGTTATATCGATTTCAACAAGATCATCTTCATAAACTCTAGAATGGTATACAGATATCATTTTTTATTTACAATTTGGCCAATTCCCAAACAACATGTATTCAAAAGAAAGAAGGGCATTGAGGATGAAATAAAACCAATATGTACTTTTTGGATTAATGAGAGGGGGGTGAATCCGTAATAGTGTTTTTTAATCCTTTTTAAACATATTATATATAAGTGTTTTTATCCTTATGATCAGTTTACCAATATCATTCAACAAGTGCAGAATAAACAAATCATGAACAGTGAGAAATCATACATATACACAATACCCCAGTATTTTTACATGGAAACCCAATGCGAGAGAAAACCACATAATTATTTTTCTTATATGTATTTAAGAAGTACATTCATTGGACGCACCAACTTCCTTTGTTCTCCAGCTACAACTGGAAGGAGGCTCCAACCCCATAGATTCTCATGCTACAACCTGAGGGAAGATCCAACTCCCCAATTCTCTGGCTACAAACCCCTATGTTCTTTGGCTACAACTGGAAGGTGGTTACAACCACCTATCCTTGCCCCGTCCAAACTACCTTGAAGTATAAATGTCAAATATAAACAAATTGTCATTGAATCAGATTTTTCAATGTAATAATCGTCACTAGAGGCATATCCCAACATGTACCAAACTTCTTCAAAACTTTCTTGTAGATCCACAACCTGTCTATACTGCAACACGCTGGTATCTGTGACTTTCCCTACTGCAAATCATGGATGTTTGTGCCCTTGCTTGCTACAACTCACAGACTAGCACAAAATGTTTTTAGTACACCAACACTCTCTATGTTTCTCTGTCTGTGTCACTGTCTTAGTCTCTATCACTGTATGATTCACTCTGTGTCTACTCACAAACTGGTTGATTTGATAGAAACAATACTCATCCAATATCCAAGTAGATCTAACATAACCATGTACTATGTTTATACATATGTCTTATTGAAATCATGTAATATAAGAACCGTTACATTAACCATACAACAAACCCTCACTGTTATGCAAAGCCAATATGTACTGATAACACTATGTATTGAAGCCATAAACCCTCAACCATACTCCAAATAACATAGGATATGTCTTAACAAGATGCTCAATGAAGTATCCCAAAAACTAACAATCAATACAGTAGCAATGTATCTCTGTAGGTCTGTCTTTTATAGAATATACCGTACAACAAACAATCCCTCAAGGAAAAGATCTATTGTAATCTTGTAGGTTACAATGAATTTCAGAGAGAGAGAGACTACATGTAATACCTCTAGGTAGAACCCCAGCTGTAAATGTAAATATAAATGTACATATGTATGTAATCTAGTGAGTTGTTTGATATCATTTTACATGCACCTTCCATGGTATAGTGTGCACATACACTGTGCACTAAAATGATGAAGTGTGCACATTCCACGATACCATGCACAACAAACTTAAGTGCCCGAGATTTTGAGGTCAGAGAGACTTTGTGTATATGTTGTGTTTTGAGGTTGGTGAGTTGGGATGCAGAAAGGACAATATGCTTGTAATGTAAATGTAATCACATGCATATATTAATGAAAAAAACATCACTGTGGCTGACCAACCATGTAAAAGAGTATGGGGGGATAAACTCCACTAGTTAGAGAAAGGGGGTTAAAATTTAAGGATAAGAGGATAAGCTAGGGAGATTAAGCCAAAAAGGAATATTATATTAATATTCCTTAAAGCATAAATTATTGATACTTATTTTATCCTAAGTTTTAAGGATGGGGACAAGTGGGACAAAGTAGTTCTCAACATGACAAATGTCAAGTTGGGAACATGCATACATATAATTTGGACTTAGTTCATTTTCCCAACATTCCATAATCATTCACTCACTCATTCAATTGTCCTTCATACTTTCCTGTCACTATACTTGTACCATACTTGTACCCATACTTGCACATGTACCTGTACCTGGTTAGCTTAGGAGATGGACTTAAGAAGCGAGCTATCAGGCCCATGGGATATTGAAGAGGTGGGTTTTTAGGCCCATGAGAAATTTTCTCTAGGTGAGAGAAATGTTGGGAATTTATTTCCCGAAGGTGCCAAACTATAGCTACAGGGATCTGAGACTTCCTTTCTGGCCTGTTGCTAAAGCCTCAGAAAGGAAGTGGGGAAATCGAAGGACTATTGAGAAGATTTATTTAGAGCTACCTTGTTGGTTCGACAAGTGCCCACTACCCCAACCAAGGTATGTCTCCTTATGTATGTTTATGTGTGGACATAAGTTAATTGTGTGAGTGTGCAAATAAAATAGTTGTGTATTGCAAATGATTCTGAGTGCATGAACTTTCTTGAGTACAATGCGGATTTCTAAATAGATACTTGTTGATTTTGGATCAGTGTGAATGAATAGTTATACATTAAGCATAGTAGATGATTCTATTTTTGTTTTTGCAAGGTGATATTTATTCAACAAAAGCTAGGTAGATGTTTGGGATTGTTAGATAAGCAATTATTATTTTTCTAAAATTGGGAGTCTTAGTAATTGTGTTGTCCTTAGTAGGTACAAGAACAATTAGACTTTATATCTCACCCTTCATGATTCAGTAATGAATTCTTTCAATCATATTGATTGTCTCTTGTATTGAGGAAGGAATTTTTGAATGGAATTGATTAGGTCGTGATTGGTTTCTTTTCAAGAGTAAATAGAGTGAATTGTCAATTGTTATGTGAATTCAATCGCTACAGGAAGCAGGGTCTCAGTTCATATTTTTATTTCACGAGCCTATAATGAACAAAATTTCTCAACTAAGTGTTTTCTTGTGATTTTTACTATGAGCTTTATCTTCTAGTTTGAATTTGTGTAAAGAATCGTGCTCAAATATTCCAAAAACAGAGTATTGTGCTATTGATTGTTTCTTGATTGAGCTAGATACAAGAGACATAGATAGATTACCAATTTTCGGCACATATAGTGTAACACCTCTTTTGATTAGGAATCTCAGATTGGTATATAAATGAGTGCAATATACTAAACCTATATTTATACCAACACCAACTTTATGTACTTCTCCCGCACTGGAAAATAGTCCATGGATAAGAGAATTTCTCCAAAAAAGGCTGCAGTTCGATGACCAATATACAAGATTATGGTACAGAATAGAAAACTAGGGAAACCTACGAGTGCATTGATTATCGAGCCAGATAGAAATGAAGTCTACAATATGATTATTCAAATTAAGGATCTCACTGATTGGACCCCCCTTCCACATCTAATATCGAGAGAAGAAATTAACTATAGTTTGGAAGTGACACAACGTTTGGAACGATGGTTAATAGATTATAAAGATCAAAGTTCTCAAACTAAGGATGAATTTTATATACTCATGAAGATACAACTGTTCCTTGAGTACCAATCATTATTGGACACAGACAAAAACTGACTAGAAGATTTGACAGCTCAGTTGAAAGCAATAGTAGCTCAAACACCAAACAATCTGAGCATTCCTACCAAGAAAATCAAAATGGGATTCAGCCACATCTCGATTTACGAAGGAGAGGAGGTCCCAAAATTCCATTGGTTCATATGGGAAAATATTTGGGATGCGGCTAATATTACAGATGAAGGTAATAAAATGGCTCAATTAGGAGCCATGCTATGCCACTGTGCCTTAACATGGTTTTTTAACATTCTTTAAAATTCAAGGCATCACACATCCAGTGTCCCAAAATTTAAAAGAAATAAAACAAAGATCGGGCGAGTTGGTAAGACAATATGATAAGCGATTCAAAGATATCCTAACTCAAATCCTAACGACAATCAATCAGAACTTGTTATTCCTTTTGTATGTAGTTGGGCTACTACCAAGAATCCATTCTCTGCTATGCTTATACAAGATAACCAACTGTGAAGACGCGCTACATAAGGAACAACAAGTCGAGTTGGATTATGATAGCCCATTGAGTTCCTTGACATTGGAGAGAATTGAGGAGAAAATAGAACATTTGCAACAAACAATCAATAACCTATATATACAACGCAATGAAGTATAGTGAACCATATGCACCGGGGAAGGATATACAAAGGATAATTGTCCCCTTAATGAGTGCACACAAACAACATATGTCCACCAAATAAAATCTTAGAAATACTGTAATATATGTGAATGCCTAACTGATCATAATATACAAGATTGTCCACATAATCTGAAAAACATGAAGTGGTGCCACATATGTGAATATTTTGATCATTGAAAATCTGAATGCCATCTAAATGCTCAAAATTAGAATAATATATGAACAATCTACCACATAGAAACCATCGATCAAGAAAACAACTATGGTCGAAGAGATTATTACTACTATGGTTGTGGTTGAGGTCGAGGAGGCCGATGTGGATTTGTTGGCCCTTGACCAAGTTTTGAAGAATACTTGGTCATATTTGATCATTTTTGGGGTTGTGACAGCTTGCCAAAGATGGAGCGCAATGCGAAGCATAAATTAGAGAAGTAAGACCTATTTTGGGGTCCCTTTTAGGGTCTTGGGTTGATGTAAAGGGAAAGGGATGTCGGCCCATGGGTTTACCCATGCTTAGGCCCATTTTGTAATCAATAAATAGATACTTAGGCAATGTAAGTAGAGGATAGTAGTACATATATGTGATGTATAGCTAAAGGCTTAGTTGTTGATACTGAGAGGGGGGTGAATCAGTATCAAGTACAATTTAAAACCTTTTTCAACTTATACTTAAACCATTCAATTATATCCAATGAGAAATGAACAATAGTATAAGAGTTACACCAATACACCACAATACACCATGCACAATATATGAGAAATAATCAATAGTTATTGTTCAAGGGAAGTAATGACTTCCGAAGGTAGCTACAACTTCCAAGTGTAAAGGGAGGGATAAACCTCCAAGAGGAAGATACAATCCTCCAATATCAAGAAAGAGTTGAACTCTCCATCCTTGCCCCCTCCTTCCTCCCAAGAATATACGAGAGATAATAAAACTTCACATTAAATCATCACCATCAACCAACCATCACATAGAGCCTGATAATGCTTCCTGAGACTTCTTCAATTTCTGCAATTATTCAATTCTTGGAATAATCTGATCCTATATACAATATTATTCAGTTTACTCTCTGAAACTTCTCCAAGTTTCACTCCTTGAATCCTCCCCAAAAAGTAGTTATAGAGAGAATGGTAGACCTTGTTCAATTCTGGTTTATTCAGGAGACCGAACTTGTACAGAATGCCTCGTGCTCCATATTTAACATAATATTCTAAAAATTTCACACAGGAAAATACAGTCCGTAATATTTCCAATGAAATTTTTCCCACATCATTGGGATTATCTATGAAGAAGTTATGACTGTTTTACCTGGAACACCTGTTTATTAACTAGCTTCAGGACTGGTAAAAAACCCTATCTTCCACAGAGTGTATCTCCATAATTATAGTGGATCAAGAGTTGAAACTTTTACCATAGGTACCTTGATATGTATTCTCAATACCATAGCAATTTCACCATCTGAATTGTTCTAGAAAAAACGTTATAGCAAAAATGGTAAGATGACCTGAAAATAACATACCTTAGAACACATCACCAAAAGACTTTATCCTCCCTTGAAATATGGCCTTCTTTACTTCTGATTTCCTAGAAAATTTGACTTGTGTATCAAATGAATGTATAATGATATTTATTTATACCATTTATGTCACTTCCTTTTAACATTAGGGATGACCTGACACTTTCTTATTTTGTAATTATTTTCTTTAATTATCTTCAGGGCCTACATGTACTTCCTTCTACAATTCACTTTGTCATCTTCAAAAAATCATTTCTCCTCAACTATGAGGATCCACGTGATGTGCCACATCCCAACAGAAACACCATGATGTATACTATCCATCCATGGGTGTTGTATATACATGTGCATTGTCCTTGATGTTCAAATACCTTCATCAATCGTGCGGTCCAAAACCCATGACTAGGGTTGACATCAATGACAACAACCAATATTCCAACATTAGTGCTAGTAGTTGGATCTATGTGATTGGATGTATATTGCAAGTGATCTGTGCATGATTGTAAGGATATTGAAAAGCTAAGTGAAAGTTGTTGTAGTTTTGTGCTGAAGTGCAAGGAAGAAGGATCTAGCGAGCTGCGCAGATATTCTGTCCTGTGTGAAGTAAGGGTCACTGAAGCTCTGTGTTGTAAACGCTTGACTGAGATAATATAAAGAAGAAGACTTTGTGGACGTAGCCCCAGGGTGGGGGTGAACCACGGTAAATTTGTGTATTATGCTTTGTGCTTCGACCTAATGTGTTTCTCTCCTTCTTGGCTAAGTTCTTGTTGTGATTAAATAGATCTAGTTATGCTTATGATATATGAATGAATGTTAGATCTGATATATAAGATGCTTAGTGTTTGATCTGTTGAATCTAATCTATATTTTTGTGGCTAAGTACTGAATCATCTTTAGTCTAAGTATTCATTGCGATGCTCTATGCTATCTGCGAAGTACCATAAGGGTTAAATATTCATGAATGATCTATGATAAGTGCCCTATAAAAGATATAATCACATATCAGTGTCCCAGCTAAGGTTGCAAACATCTAATTCCTACAACCACCCCTGCCTCTACCTTGGGTGAGACTTCATCTACTTTGCAGATGTTGCCAAAAGGGTTGGTAGTTAGGGTTTTTTTGGTGCGCTCTTGAGCATTAAACCCTGGGTCTGCCCCTGTGCCAACAAATGGTTCTGTTGTCGGGACCTAGAACTATGATTGTTGGGAACTAAAGAAAAAAAGGATTTGTGTGAAATAAGCTCTGTGCGTAGATCTTTTTCCCTAGTGCGCAATATTCTACTTGCCTACGAAGCTTTGTGCCAAGAAAGAAAGGTGAGATCTGAAGGAAAGAGGTTATATTTGAAAGAAAGAGGTTGATACTGAAGAAAATAAGTGAGATCTGAACACTTTGTTCTCTAAGAAATGTAAAAGTAGAAATTTCCGTAGAAAAGAGGTAATATCTGTAAGCTCTATCCCCCAGTAAAGGTAAGAATAGTTCAAGTTTTAGATCTGAAAGATTTGTGCTCTATATAGGTAAGATAAGTGGAAATTTTTTGTTTCTGAAGAATGAATTTATGTACGCTTGATAGATTTTGTCCTAGCCTGAAAACTAGAGAATTGTTAGATAAAAGAAAGTTTGATATGAATAGGTCTGATAGGAATAGTGAAAGATATGTTATACCTATGGATAGAAAGAATTTTTGGAATAACCAATGGATGTAGGATCCTAGAAATAAATTTTTGCAGGCTAGCCATCATGATCCTAGCACACAGTACAAGAAGAGTTGGGGATCATGGACGAGAAAGAGAGGATTAACTCTTTGTTACAATTGCAGAAGACCAGGACATATTGCTAGGGAATTCCTTGGGAGAAACCCTAGTTGCCTCTGTTGTAAAGCTATGGACCATGAAGTATTGGATTTCCCTAGAATGATTTCTAGACTTCAAAAACTGAATATGGAACAAGCAAACTATGAAGGAGATCAAGAGACTAAAATTATGGAAGAACCCTAGAAAGAATCATAGATCATGTTACTGAAAATAAAAGAAACCCTAGATGATCATAAGGATGTCATTTTGTCAGAGATATTCAAAGAAAAGGAGAAAATTGAAGTAAGAATAGGAGACTTCGACATTGACTGTGCTCTGGATGAGGGAACACCAATGAACATTATGATAGAAATCACTTGGGAAACCCTAAGAAGGCCTGCTCTAGTCCCTTCACTAGGAACCATCAGATTATTTAAAGGAAAAATGGTAACCCTATGTGGCAGAATTACCCAAATAGCTATGATTTCCCATGGAACTTCGACAGAGGAAGAGTTCAAAGTCATTAGATTTATTGAGGACTTTGCCCCATTTCCAGCTTTGTTAGGAAAGATCTGGATTGAAAAAGACCAGATCCAGAGGAAAGAAGAAAAGGAATCCCTAGAATAGAAGAAGAAAGAACTCATGGAATTTATGACTAGAAGGATCGCCTATTTGATGGAGGAAAAAGAGAACAGATCTAAGTTGTTAAACACCATGGACCTGGATGTCGAATCTATAAGAGCGTTAGAGGAACCACAAAAGACCGAAATACCTAATCCATATGATGAAGGAGTATTACCCTTGGATCTGAAGAAAGAACCTAAGCAACACGAAGTGACTATGTCGAGAGAAGATAAGACTCAGAATGGAAAAAGGATGACCGAGACTAAGCTCACTAGGAAAAAGGATAGGAAGATAAGTAAGAAGAGGGCCAAAATTGGAAAGTTATAGAAGACTCCATAGGAAACTTCGCAGAAGGAAAAATCACAAGAATTGAGCTTCGTCGAGATATCGGAACAACGACATCTGGCACTTAGCCATGGCACATCAATATAGCCGTTGGACTGATATACCTGTTCAACTTCCTCCCCGAATGGGTCGAAAAGAAATTATGGTTTCCCACTAGACCGTTATATAGCACAAGAACGGATAGAATGAAGTTAATGAAGGCCCCATATATGTTGCAAGCAGATCGTTGCTAAGTTTCCCTACTTAGTCCATCGCGCCACACACCGGGAATACTTTTTGCTAAGTGAGAATTTGAGCCCAAAACTTGAGATTTCTTCACCCTATGATCATTTCCTTGTTCCCAAACTATTCATCGTAGTCTCTGAATTCATTTTCACACCTGAGCTAGTGGACCCAAGCTTGTATGTTGGACGAGCTCAACGTTGTTCAGAAAGTAGTTGAAGAAGTTTTGATTGACCTAATGGCTGAGAGATTCATGTCAGAGAGAAGGATGTCTGCAAGTGTGCAAGAATCATTGATAGGAGGATTCCAAGCTTCTCCCTCCATTGCTCATGGAGTAGGACCTTCCAGAACCATGATCGAGACAAGAACAAAGCACATAGATGATATTGCAAATGCCAAGATGATCTTGTGCATTCTGTCGGTTTACATACCACCTTTGAGAGGAAATATTAACCATGAAAGTGTACCCAAAGACTTTGAGTACACCTTGATCACCGCGTATCTTCTGAAAGGGGTGTGCATAGTACGTTCTAACCAGGATAATATCGCAGCAAATTTAATGATTTTAACCTTGGATATCGCAAAAAATACAGCATGTTAGATCCACATAAATACTTAACCAAGACCAAAAGCATAAATCCCAATATTGTCCCACAGTCCAGGACCCAGAACCTCATGCAGTCCACACTGCTCAACATAATGAAGATCCCTCACTTCGGCAGACACCAGGAAGTCAATGCATGCATCAAGTTGTTGTTGTCTTGCTACCATAATAGATACTTATGGTTGGACCACTGCATCACTATGGATCCGACTCTGATCAATTGGATCACAAGACTTAGCATGCAAGGCCCTGACCCATAGGACTTTTACCCTGGAAAGACCTCAGACCGAGCACTAGCATAACAGATAAAGGAAAGTTATGGCAATGTAGAGAAGGGTATGCAAGGCTACAAGGTAGCCTCTATCCAGAGTGGTGCAGTGCACCTTGCATGTCAGTTGATCGCGGGAAAGTTAGTTCATAAGAACATACCAACACAGGTGACTGGCTTCATAGTTGACCTCGTAGGGAAGTGCGCCGAGGGACTACAGATGAATTGGGCACAATATCTTGTAAACCAGTTAGAGATGGATTACAGAGGAGCGCAAGACCAAGAGTATGAGTTCCACTTTAGTTGGTTGCTCATACTCATTGCTTTCATCAATTGGGAACTACCAGAGGGAGCCACTTTTCTGGATATTGAACCTTTCAAACTACTAGCCACGAAGTTCTGTATGTTGTGGTACTCCAACGATATGAACAAGCAGTGGCAGTCCAATGTTGTCTTCCACACCTACTTCAACCAATTGAAGAATGCAATTCAGTCTACACTGCGAATCACCCAAAACGTACTTCATAGGTTTATACCTTTGATGAAATTTTGCACGGACTGCCACTTCACCTATATTACAGCGCATGGTGATGAGCATAAACATCATCTCCAATCCTACTACAAGCTGACAGAAGATGACTTGGAGGAGATTACCAAGGAATGGTCGGTGGACCTCCTTGTTGCAGCAGACCCCACAAACATGTCCGACGAGGAAAGCCCTGAAGCTATACCGGATACACCTGGGCCAATCATGACTAGGAAGGATGATGAAGTTGAATATGTCCCTAGCACATCCACGAATACTACTTCTATATCACCTATACAGGGAGGTGATGGTGATGAGCTAGGCGATACAGAAGTTGAACAAAAAAAAGGTGAGGTTACTCCACCTAGAGAGGAGCAGGATCCCTCCATGAAAAGAAAGATGACACCACCAAAACCCTCCTCCCGAAAGAAAGATAAGACCACTCAGACCACACTTAAAACTACCCTTATCCTGGATGACTTCGACTTCTTAATTGTCGCGCTGAATGATGGTTCACTAGAGCTCGCAGAAAACAAAGAAGCAAAGCAGGAGGAGTTATTCAACCGAATAAAGGGCGAACTCAAAGAAGTGTAGTAGGTGCTCAAGTCCAGCCAAGCAGTTTCTACAATGACCTGGATAAGTGGAATATTAGGAATAGGTGATGAGCCCACTCAATTACACCAGATCATTGATCAAGTCGAAGCTCACCTTTGATGAGCTCAATAAGACACAACACAAGCCACCCAGGCTTTGATGCAAGCACAACAAGCACTTCTAGAACAAAAGAATGAGGCAGAACTGGAAAATCTTTCCCTGAAATGGAAGTGGGATGAGGAAAAGGCACAGTTTCTAGCAGAGCAAATTGAAGTACATGAAAGGGTTCACAAAGCACTGCACTCTGTGATGGTGATAGAAGTGAAGATGGATGATTGTTTCCCACAGCAGGTGACCCAACTAGAAGAAGTAATATAGAAATTCCAACAACGCATCATGGATCTGGAGCTCTGCACCATGCTCGGGACCCCCCAAGAAATAAGAGATCTAAGAGAGTCCACTGCTCGAAGTGCAGTTGGTCGATTAAAAACCTTTTCCTTGGAATGTAGGTAGTTGAGTGCTAGAAGCGCTCAGACTTATGAAACCCTCACAGAGAATCCAGAATTGCAGACATTGGAGGCACAACTCCAAGAATAAAAGTAGGATGCAGACATGCTATAGGCATAGATAAATACTTTGACCCCAGTCGAAGGAATGAAGAGGTTCGCAGAACAACGCACAACCCAACATCAAGTACATATGTTGCAAAGTAAAGTGATGGAAGTATCCCAACGAATTCATCCAATCCAAGAAAAGGCATGCCAACTATTTGCTGAACTTGAAATCCAGGGATTTGAACTCGAACAGGTTGTCATCACTGCAGAACAATGCCTGGAAGGACCGCTCAATGACACAGTGATCTAGGAATTTACTGAGCAAGAGGTTTTCGCACTGCAGTAGGTCGAAGCAGCTCGAGACAAGATCGAGGCATTCGAGGAAAAAATGATCATACCTGAGTGACTCAGAACGATTCAGAGGTGAGTGTTGGGGGCCTATTGGCCCTTGACCAAGTTTTGAAGAATACTTGGTCATATTTTACCATTTTTGGGGCTGTGACAGCTTGCCAAAGATGGAGCACAACATGAAGCAGAAATTAGGGAAGCAAGACCTATTTTTGGGTCCCTTTTAGGGTTTTGGGTTGATGTAAAGGGAAAGGGATGTAGGCCCGTGTGTTTACCCACGCTTAGGCCCATTTTTTAATCTATAAATAGATACTTAGGTAATGTAAATAGAGGATAGTAGTACATATATGTGATGTATAGCTAAAGGCTTAGTGCTAGTAGCTGGATCTGTGTGATTGGATGTATATTGCAAGTGCTCTGTGCATGATTGTAAGGAGATTGAAAAGCTAAGTGCAAGTTTTTGTAGTTTTGTACTGAAGTGCAAGGAAGAAGGATCTAGTGAGTTGTGCAGATCTTATGTCCCGTGCAAAGTAAGGGTCACTGAAGCTCTGTGCTTTAATCGCTTGACTGAGATAATATAAAGAAGAAGACTTTGTGGACGTAGCCCCAAGGTGGGGGTGAACCACGGTAACTTTGTGTATTGTGCTCTATGCTTCGACCTAATGTGTTTCTCTCCTTCTTGGCTAAGTTCTTTCTGTGATTAAATAGATCTAGTTATGCTCTATGCTTATGATATATGAATGAATGTTAGATCTGATATATAAGATGCTTAGTGCTTGATCTGCTGAATCTAATCTATATTTTTGTGGCTAAGTATTGAATCATATTTAGTCTAAGTATTCATTGCGATGCTATGTGCTATCCGCGAAGTACCATAAGGGTTAAATATTGATGAATGATCTATGCTAAGTGCCCTGTAAAAGATATAATCACAGATTGGTGTCCCAGCTAAGGTTGCATACATCTGAGTCTTGCAACCACCCCTGCCTCTACGTCGGGTGAGACTTCATATACTTTGCAAGTGTTTCTGAAAGGGACAATAGTTAGGGTTTTGTTGGTGCACTCTTAAGCATTGAACCCTGGGTCTGCCCCTGTGCCAACATGATTTGGTGGTCGAGTTGGAGGTTGTGGATGACCATATTTTTTTAATTGTTGGAAAAATGATCACGAAAAATGTAGATTTCCTTATAAAAGACGTAATTGATTTGAAAATTTTCAATATATACAGCATTGGAGATCACTCTTTAAAAGACTGTCCGATGGTTCTTGACAAAATCATACCAAGAAAAAATGTGAATCTACTACATGTAGTATCCAAGGAAGAGGTGATAAAATCCAAAAACTTACATATCATTACAAGGTCAAGCACAGGATGAGATATTCACACTCCTCCACAAAATTACCAAATAAAGAAGGCTAATAACTTCCCAAACCTAGGTAAAGAAGAGAAAATCATGAGAGAAGATCTTAAATTCTTCAGGAATTCCACAAACTATCAACAAAACCCAAGAAGTTGAAATGAAGACATGATCCAGGAATTTTTGCAGCTCCTCAAATACAAACATTCAATAGGTAGGTTGTTGGATCTACTCAACATATTGCAAGAATACAAAGATGGTCAGAAACCAACCAAGGATGCAAACCACCTCTCTTTTAACAACAAATATTACGATCCATGAGTCAACTTGGAGATTGAGTGAATGATGGTCAATCAGGTGGTCATTTTTTTTTTACAAGTCAATATTCTACCAAGAGAAACATGGATACGAATGGGTTGACCCAACCTAGCACCCACGTTGAACTATCTTAAGTTAGCCGATAAAATATTAATATAACCAATTGGAATATTGATAAATTTTGGCACTCAAATCATGGGAATACCAACTTTGTTCGACTTCTAGGTGATCGACCTTATCTAAGGAGTGACAACATACACAACTCTTGTCGTTCAACCATGGGGTCGATGAATGAAAGCAACTATCTCCCTAGAAAGAGATAAAATTAAATTGAAAGGAAGTGGGAGAAAAATAATTATTCCCTTGGATCCAAAGGAAGGAAAACCATGGATGGAATCATGGGATAAAGATCAAGAAGATGGATTCCTATATTAGATAAAAAATTAACAAAAATATTATATAGAACCTACCAAAGAATGAGAAATTTTGAGAGAATCTCCCATGTCGGTTTGGCATAATTTTGACTTCGCCTTATACAACTGGCAAATTGAAATTTATGAAGCACATGCGAAAGATTGTTGGTCTATTGAAATTATTCCAAAGAAACATCTTAAGACATGTTACTCAATCCAAGTTGTACCAAAAGTATATGAAAATATAACTCGACAAACTCCCACTCTTATATCAATCAACAATCAAATAAGAAAACCCTTACGATACAACGAACGGTATACCCCTTCGACCCATGTTGAAGAAGTGGTAAAGTCCATAGGAGAGCAACGGAGGACACTTAAACTTATGGAAACTTTCATAGGCCAAGTTGCAAGATGGTGGTAAACACATTCCCCCGGACTACAAACATGGACAATTGTGTTGACATACTTTGTTGAAAGACTTAGAGACAATAAATTATCCAAAGATGCAGATATTCCCACATCAAACTTAGCTATGACCTAATAGAACACATTAAAATTTGTGAAAGCAAGTGGTGAAAAATAGGATATAAGGATGAAAGGGTATGGCCCCATATGTTTCCAAGTACATTAGATGACATACCAAAGAAATGGTATAACATTGAAAAAGCCTGCGTGTTATAACCCTAAATTGCACCAAACATGCATACCTGGCATCAGGCCATCTTACTTGTTATTTTTTCCAAGCCATCATTGAACAACTCTTCTAAAAAACCATTTTTTTTAAGACGTGCATTCCCTGCACCACTACTTCCTATGTACACATTCTTGTTGCACCATTACAGCCCATGTATACTCACAAAAATCACGTAAAATAAAAAATTTCAAAGGGATACAGGTTTTTGGGTAGTTACCTAACCATTTGACTGCCCATAGCTAGTCACCCAACCGAATAACTATCTTTTTGGCCTATAAAAGAAGGTGTTGGTGTCCAATTCCTACAAGAAGCATGAGAGAAAAAACCTCTACCCATTTCACTATTCCCCCTTTGCCCCAATATTTTTCAACCACATTGTGAGTTTGAGCCAGAGTTCCTTTTTCCAACCCTTTTTCCTCCATTGCAAACCCTTGCCATATCCCTAGAGAGAATTGAAGAGGAGAAGAATACGCGGAAGAAGTTGGTTCATGGTGAAGAGGAGCCAAGGACCAAGTTCGAGGAGCATTTGTTAGTCTCATATTGTAAGCGACTTTGTGAGATTAATATAAAGAAATACTTTTTCCATCCCGCCAAATGATGTCTTCAATCTTTATGATTTATTCGTATTTTGGTTATGATATCTAACCCACCAATCCATATATAGAATGCATGCTTGTAGTTTCTTGTTTGTATTTTGGTGAATGCAGGTTGGCCTTAGGAGGAGATCTCTAGTCGAGAAACAACTGATCGAAAAGGGATCGACACCAGACATGGAGTTTAAGGTAATCTTATTGGATCCCTATACTTTGTTTTTTATGTATGATTGTGGGGTAATGTCGGGATAGTTGTTAAAAGTAGGATACTTTTGAAGGTTATCTTTGCTTGAACTTTAGAACCCTAGTGTAGTCCGTAGGGGGGTTTTCCAACATGTGAATAATTGGGGTTTTTCAATGTGTGAATAATTGAGTTTTGGTCCAACTAGGCCTCGGCTCAGGTAATAAATCACATATTCTTCAAGAAAATCATCCTCCTGAACCAAGACCATACCGATGGTCGACTCTACCGCAACCAAGTACAATAATAATTCTTAATTATAATTGGGTGGCCAAAGCAGAGGGGAAGACGTGAGAGTGTGTTTCAATGCTTCGAAAGAGTGTTGAGCGGATTCATCCCAATGAAAAGGAACGTCCTTCTTTAGTAAACACATGAAACCCTTTATGATCTTGGCATAGTTTGCGATGAAACGCCATAAAAAGTTTTCTTTTCCCTGTAAACTCTGACGCTGAGGGATTGTGCACGGGGGAGGCAACTGAACTATTGCCTCAACTTTTAGAGGATTGACCATGATCCATGTTGTTGAAACTATGAAACCTAGAAGACGACCTGATGTTACACAAAAATTTCATTTGTTTGGATTCAAGCAAATCTAGTAGTAGCAACATCGCTCAAAGATGAGTCGGAGGTGTGTGGGATGATCATCTCTCTTACGAGATCATGATGCTAAATCATCAAGATAAGCCTCGACTATGTGTTTGATATCATGGAAAGAAAAAGAAATGACCTGCTGAAAAGTAGCTCCAACATTTTTCATACCAAAAGGCATGTTCCGATAAGTGAATGTACCCTACGAACAAATGAAAGCGGTCTTGTGTTGGTCTTCAGGTTTGATCTGTATCTGATTGTATCCCGAAAAACCATCCATGAAAGAAAATACCTCGCAACCTACGTATTCATTGACTATATGGTCAATAAATGGCGTGGGGAAATTATCCTTTGGACAAGCCTTGTTCAAATCATGGAAGTCTGTACATACGTGAATTGTACCCTATTTTTTATTGACTGGAATGAGATTTGACACCCATTGAGTCAATTGGATGGGGTAGATGAAACCATATTTAAGAAGTTTCTCTACTTCAACCTTAATAGTTGTTTCTTTCTTAAGATTAATCAGACGAAGCTTCTACCAGACCGGCTTAGCGTAAGGATATGTCGTGATTTCGTGTTCGAAGATTCTTGGATCTATGCCTGGAATTTCCTCGTAAGACCAGGAAAACATGTCGCAAAATTATTTAAATAAACCCTTGTAGATTCGAATTTCCTTGGGGGAGCAGTCCGCTCCTACAGATACATTCTCCATGACACTGGGGGTTCTGGATATATCAATAGGTATCATTTTAGCAATGGTTTTCATATTTCCTTCAGCATAAACTACGTGCATAGCCAAAGGATTGATAGGAAAAGACCTATCTCGATCCATAGTCAAAGTGAATTCACTGCTTCAATTCTTCTTAACTATGGGAGGAAATAAGATCTTTGATGGAGATCATCCCAGGGTCTTTCCAGACTAGTCATTGCTTCAATAATCACCTCGTCTGAGGGAAATACTAAGTCTAAAGAATCAATATTGGCGAGGGAACCTTGATCCAAAATAGGATTGAGAACCAGATCTAACTCCTGTGTGGGAGTCGAATCGAGGTTAGCAGAAGCTTGCTGGATTATAGAGTACACAACCTCTACCTCGGAAAAAGGTATGTCCATGCCATGGTTCCCTATTCTTGCCATCATGGATTATGGGGAAGGAAGAGTCCATGAATCATTAAAGTAAGTCGTACGAAATGATGAGACTTGAAAATTTTCAACCTTAGGCTGGTCGGGGACATGCGATATGAACTTAACGTCGCTGAAAGGAGGCGGGTAATCTAAAGTACCCATCAAAGGTGGGCACAAACCAACCCCTATGTTGACGATTTTGGGTTGAGGGTTATCAATCATCGGGACTGTGGATTCCCCTGATGAATGGTTAGGACATGAGAAGGACAATTGATCAATGGACACGATCTGACCCTCGTGTGGAAACAACAAGACCCAGAAAACTATAGCGACCACTGCATGCATAGAATAGCTCCAACTCCTTCCTAACAAGAGATTGTAGTCGAGAGACACATCGACCACTTCAACGTCAACGCACATCGTCTTCCCCCATAACTACATGGGGAAAGAGGGGATGATTCCATGTGGTCAGAACGAATGACCGTCATAAGCAGTAAGAAGAGTAGGTGACAGAGACAAAATGGGTTGGCCAATGGCCTTCCAACACGCCAACGACATCACATGTTGAGGCACCCTCATCAACCACAGTGTGGAAAATGTTCTGGGTAAAAGTTTTCGTGGTGTAAGACACTACTATCTAAAATTCCATGTGGTAAGCGATATGAATGCTTAAGTCGGTCGTATCAAGCATGATCATTCCCAGATTACAGGTCTCATTAGATCCTAAGGTAGCTAATAGAGCCTTTCTTTGGGAAGGGTAGCTCTGGACGACTTCCAAAGTAGACATTGCACAAGGGGTTTGTGACAAATCCTCCACCACAGAGTAGTTTTGGGATGCCCTTGCGTTTGGATTGTGGGAAGTTTTATTGAACACACCTTTGGGGATGTGTGTCATTGTTTCTCCCAATGTCTTCTCAATATGGAGAGGAAGAGGTGGGTTTTCAGCTTCATTACCCTTCTTAGAGGTGTTTGGCATTCAATAGTCGCGTGTCCTAGTTGATATATCAATGTTACCCTTCAACATATACAGATTCACGAACGAAGGATTACTCAAAGACATAGGGCATCCCTGACTGCCCCCTTCTGCACTCGAAGAATCTTGAGTTAAGTTTTTCCCATGTGGAAATGGGTTTGTTAACACGACAGGCTGTTGCTGTGCTAATAAATTCTAGGCCTCCACAAGCCGAGGGCACAGGTGATTTGGATGGTATTTTGTGCAAAGATTACACGGATACTTTGAATTCTTCTTTTTTGTGTTTCCCCCACCAGCATTATTGGTAGGTTTCTTATCCCCCTTACCCTTCTTTATTTGTTCTTCTTTCTGTCAGGCTGCTGGGTGGCCTTTAGGTTTTTCAATTGCACACTGTGTATATCCGACATTTGAGTAAGGGGAGCAACCGAACTAGTGGTCTAGCTGGCTATTGTCTACTATTTTGACAATTGTTGTAATTGATTTGATAATTGATCAACAGGATTCGTTTGCATTGAACCAACAATATCATCGATATGTGGTCCAGATCTTTATCTAGTCTTGTCAAGTATCGACCATGGTGCATCTGGCAAAACTTCATAAAGTAAACTAGACTGAGAGTAAATCAGTTCTAGTTGTTGAGCTCTCATTATCGCTTCTTCTTCTTAAAAGACCCCCGACGTTGCTACATCTTTGGATAACTGAGGTACCAAAGACTTAAGGAACCACTCAAGCAGGAATGTTGGTGGGATTGGTACTTTTATCACACTATTCCAACATCTCCATTCTCGGATGTGATCGGAGATATGGTCTGCCTTTGTCTGCTCAAAGTTGGCCAGCAATTCAGTGTCGGTGTCGTATCTCATAGGTAATTGAAAATAGTTTAAGAAAATCATTGCCAATTCACCAAAGGTAGAGTATCTCGAGTGGTCGAGCTCAATGTACCATTTCACATCACTCCCGATGAGAGTGCGTTGAAACAAACGCAACTGGATGGAGTCGTCTCTTAATGAGTTGGACGAGCACGATAAATGGAAGGTAGTCACATGACACCTGGATCTTCATTAGGCTCAGCTTTGAAATTTGGGATGTCTGAAGGAAACTTGGTTGGCATAGGAGGCCAACGCAGATCATGAAAGATGGGTTCATTTAATAATCTTGTCAAGTCTGGCAAGTGCAAAGTTGCTAGAAATGGTAATTTGAGTTGTTGATTATAACTAGGGAAAAAGGAGCCTGGAGTTTGGCTGGCACAAGGTTGCCAGGAAAATTTAGGTTATTGGCCAGGGTTCTGGTAATAACCATGGTTGTGACCAGTGTATGAGTTCTATGCTTGTTTAGACGTCATCCACTGACTCCCATAATAGGACGTAGAAGGTTGGGCTTGCATTACATTCCAAGGATTTTGTCAAGGGTTGCCCCCTGCCAATCCGATGGGCATAGGTCCCGAGCCTTGCCCAGGGTTCCATTGCCTATGGAAGGGGTTGCCCCCAGTCGACATCCCTGACAAGGGAAGTGATCCCTTCCATAGATTACAAGGTCCTTGTGAGGAAGGAATTCATAAGTTTGCCCCATGTGCAGGAATAGTACCCCGCACAGGATTTTGTTTTCCATAACCGAGGTTGCCCTTAGCCGAGATGACAGTTGACAAAAATACATTGTTACCAAACGTACCAAACAAAGAGAATGAATTTGAACCTACCAACATGCTATAAGAAGGAAGTCCTTGACTACCTACTCCAAACGAACTATAGTTTACGTTTGGCTCGGTGGAGTTCTAGTGAGGACCGTCGAGTGAAGGGGACGAATGAGGTATATGACCCCCTCTGTAAGGGAATAACTATAGGGAGCTGAAGTGACCCCCATGGATCCTTGTAGAGGAGAGTTTGCACTCCCTACCCCATACCTAAAGACTGTAGAGTGGAGTAGGAAAGGACAGAGTTTGTATCGAAGCCAAGCATCACGTATGAGAATGGAGGTCCTGTCACACTCTGGATAAAAGGAGCAGTGATCGCCGCCATAGATGGAATCAAACCATTGCCCGAGGTAGAGGTGGTCGAGACTATAGTGGTTCGAACTGACGACGGTTGATTTGGAGGCAGAAAACCCCCTGTAGTGACAACCGTAGAGGGAGTATGAGGATTATCTGAAGAAGTAGCAGCATTTGTCTCCATCACTGCTTGTGACACTACCTGACGCTCGTAAGGGTCAACCTGTATGATGATGGGCACCGATAGATCGGTGATCAAAGGGTTATATGGACCAAGAGCTTCTGATCCAAGTTCAGAAATGGTTGGTTCCTCTGGAATCAAATTTTCTCTTCTCGGAGATGGGTCGGGCATAGTTTCATATGGCTCGGTTGCCTCAAAAGACCCTTGTTGGTCTAGTCTTCGGCTTAGCAGTGGCGGGGGTGGATCCAGATTAACCGGTGGTAGGACAAGAAGCCTTCGTGACTGACATAGCTCCTGATATTCCATGGTGTGATAATATCAATGACACACTAGGGAATTCTATTAACTTTAAAGACTAACACACACTAGAAAAATATCCTATGAGATAAGACAAGGAAATCACTAGCTATTTGGAAGAACAGTTACACCAACCAACACTAGAGAAACTTATTGGTGCAAGTGTAACTCGAATAAGGAAGCACCCTCTAGGTATACTCTACAAAGTGTGGCTCGATGTCTTCCCTAGGTACCACAGTATACCCCCGCAGTCACCTGTGTAAGTCACTAAGATAAAGGAAACTAGGTTGTCAGTGCATGAACAGTCACCAGGCGGGTACATTCGACAATCGAGTGGACCATAATGAGTAGGGTATCAAGCCCGAAACCTGTCAAGGGTATCGAAATCAAGTTTTCTGGAAGACGATTGAGGACCTCAAATGGATTCGAGACCCATGAAGCTCCGTGGAAAATGAGATCAACGAAATCCCAAGGTAAGTCCTCTATATGCATTCCCCACTACGCTTGGTCTGGCTTTGGAGGTGTTATCTCTGCTACCTTTCCACACTTGACCTCATGTTTAGCCCCTATGATAGAGGGGGGTCCTGGATAACTTTCATAGTTACTGAACTTTTAAGCACTCCCTAGCACAGAATCCTATGTTTTTTTTTGTATCCTTGAAGAGTTTCCTCTCCAATCCAAAATCAAGGCTCTAGCCTAGACTAAATTGATGGACCCTACAAACCCAAAGTCCAATAACTTTTAATTAAGAATCAATTTTAGTGGTTGTCTTAAGTAAAAGGGAATGGAAGTGGAATCAATGATTTTCTTTAAGAGACGAAAGAGAAGAGCATAAAATGAAACTGAAAACAAACTACTTCTTCTTAACAAATAAATATTTGCCAATTTAAACTCTTTAAAGAAACTTTTTCATAACTAATTTTCTCATATCTTTGAAAATAAAAACCTAAAACAAGATTTCGCTCGACTATGAGCTACTTAATGTCCTAAGTATTCAAATAAATAACCTAAGAAAAACTTTCTTTTTCCTTGATAAATAAAACAACTAACCTAAACTACTTTTACCAAAGAAAGAAATGAAAAACTTTTTTTTATTATTATTTTATTCTTCAAAACAAGAAACTTGAAAATGAAATCTTTTCTTTTCTTCTAAAACAAAAAAGGGAAAAATGAGAACAAGACAAGACCAAGAAATGACTTCTGGTCCACTGCGGATCACAGGAAGTCACCGACAATACCAAACAAGTGGATCAGAACAGATTCACAAGCTCGTCTAAAAACCCTAATAAAGAAAACACAAGAAATATTTGATGAACAAAATCTATACTGAGGTCAGACCTAGGCTATAGACTGCTATAACGAAGACTAGGACTAGATCAAGAAAACCTCGAAGAAGTATGACTTATGACAGGGAAGAGGATGACTACCTCTTCTTTAAAAAATATTTTCTCAACACAGGCATGCTACTGACACTTCAGCAGCCTATGTATGTACGCGGGTTGTCTAAAGGTAGGGTGCGTATGTATGTATGTAGACCCACTACAGGCCGCGTACACCTCTGTAACTTTCTAAAAAAAAATAAAACAACAGTCAAGCTGTCAAGGCAGGGAATACTGGTATGGAAGACCAAAATCCCTTAAAGACTCAGACACTTACAGAAACTCAAAAAAGGAAATTAAACCAATTAAAACACCCAAAACGAATATCCCCTAAAAAACCCTAGAGGTTTCCCCAGTATGGTCTCCAATTCTTCTATAACGAGAAAATCCCCTACGGACTACACTAGGGTTCTAAAGTGTAGGCATAGCTAGCCGTCTATAGTCTCCTACTTTTAACAACTATCCCGACATTACCCCACAATAATACATAAAAAACAAAGTATAGGGATCGGGTAATCTTACCTTAAGCACTGCGTCTGGTGTCGATCCCTTTGCGCTTAGTTGTTTCTCGACTATAGATCTCTTCCCAAGGCCAACATACATTCACCAAAAGACAAACAAGAAACTACAAGCATGCATTCTATATATGGATTAGTGGGTTATATATCATAACAAAAATATGAATAAATTATAAAGATTGAAGACATCATTTGGCGGGACGAAAAAATTATTTCTTTATATTAATCTCACAAAGTCACTTACAATATGAGACCGACAACTGCTCCTCGAACTCGGTCATGGGCTCCTCTTCACCATGCACCAACTTCTTCCAGGTATTCTTCTCCTCTTCAGTTCTCTCTAGGGAGATGGAAAGGGTTTGTAATGGAGGAAAAAGGGCTGGAAAAAGGAACTTTGGTTCAAACTCACAATGTGGTTCCAAAATATTGGGGCAAAGAGGAATACTGAAATGGGCAGAGTTTATTTTCTCTCATGCTTCTTGTAAGAATGGGACCCCGACACCTTCTTTTATAGTTCAAAAAGATAGTTATTTGGTTGGGTGACCGGTTATGGGCAGTCAAATAAATAGGTAACTACCCGAAAACTCGTATCCCTTTGCAAATTTTTTTTTTTTGCGCTTTTTGTGAGTATATGTGGGTTGTAATGGTGCAACAAGCATGTGTACGCATGCAGTAGTGGTGTAGGGTTCATACATATTCAAAAAGATGTTTTTTTAGAAGAGATGTTCAATGACGGCTTGCAAAAAATAGCAAGTAAGATGGCTTGATGCCAAGTATGCATGTCTGGTGCAATTTAGGGTTATAACATTGCAGACATACATCAAGCTGGGTTGAATTTTTTTTTTTTTTACATAAGACTTCGAATTCAATCCAGAAGAAGAACACTTGAGAGATGCAACACAATAGATAAAAATATTTCTATAAAATCCTTCACTAGTTGTACAGAAAGAAAAAGCAAAGATGCTAGTTGACAGAGGATCGACATCGACTTGCAATTTTGTGTTGATATAAAACAAAGAAATCTCGACTACATGGAGGATCGACATGGAGAATATAAAATGGCCAGAACAAAGATTCTAGTGGAAGAAAGACCATCCAACATTGCAGAATCATGTAAAGTCAGTATTAAGTATAACCATGGAACACAAAGAAGACTAGGAACAACCTGACTTCCCTAAATGTTTTATAAAAATTGAAGAGAGAAAATGCCATCTCGATGAAGTTAAGCCACTAGAATGGATGGATGTGGAAATCAAAACAAAGGAATTCGACATATCAAATGGTGACGGGACAAAAATGGTACGAATAGGTGATTATTTGTCTGACAAATAAACAACCAACATAGTCAATCTACTAAAAGAGTATCAAGATGTTTTTGCACGTGACTACAAGGATTTGAAAGGACTTGTATAGGAAAAGGGTGAAATGAAGATTGAACTTATTCCAGGGGGAAAACCAATCAAAAAATGATTGTACAAGTTAGCGCATAAATATAAACCGATCACTCAAAAAGAGATCGAGTGAATGATACAAGAAAGAATTATTTATCCTATTGACAAGGCAGAATGGGAAAGCCCCATGGTGGTGCAACCAAAGAAACATGATCCAAAATAATTGAGAATTTGTGTCGATTTCTGGGAACTCAACAAACAAATTGTGATAGATCTGTTTCCCACAGCCTTCGATAACGAAATTATCAATGAATTTGTTGGTCATAAATGTTATTCATTCAATGATGGGTTCTCAGGATATAACTAGGTGCCAATAGCAAAAGAAGAACAAGAAAAAAAAACATTTGTGTCGGAATTCAGATCTTACGCTTACAAAGTATTGCTTTTCAAACTCAAGAACACGCCAAAAGTTTTTTCGAGAATAGTGGTTAAAGAATTTCAAGAGTATATCTACAAAACCTTGGTTGTATACTTCGACGACTGAAAAATATATAGTATATTCAAAAATCACATACAATGGCTTCGACTTATGCTATAACGTTGTAGAGAGATTCAACTATCATTAAACATCAGGAAATGTATATTTTCCATACCTATTGGAATCCTGCTAGGACATGTGGTATGTAAATATGGCGTAAAGATAGAAATGGATAAGATTAATATTATACTTGATCCAGAACCACCCATGAATAAAAAAAAAGATCAAAATTCTATTGGGCCATATTGGCTATTATAGGAAGTTTATACGCCACTATTCGGACATCACCTTCCCAATGGATGAGATTTTACGAAAATATGTTGAATTTAAATGGAGCCAAGACTACCAAGAATCCTTCGAAATTTTAAAGAAGAAGTTGGTCAAAGAACCTGTGATTCAACAAAAGTCATGCACAAAAAACTGATTGATTGAGTTATTGAGTTGACCAGAAAAATCTGTGGTTGATCAACAACTACACAACTAGCATTTCAATTTGGCTGCAAAAAAGTTCATCCTCAAAGCTTTATGCTCTCTAATATTTTTAGGTTGTATATGATTTATGTTATGAATTTATAAGTTTTAAAATGTATTGCATGAATGATCCATATCAATATCGATGGCCACCCACCTCTTCCAACTAGCTCAAAACAGTTTTCTGACATTTTTGGCAATTTACTATTTTTACCAGTTTTAACTTTCGGGGCCATTTTGAGGGCCTAAATGAAGGTTTTTCGGTATCAAGCTTCTCAATGATATCCAAATGCATGATTGAGCCCCCAAAATTAATATCCTCGATGATACATTTCCAACGGGCTATCACACGCCTAAAACGGAGATCATATGCAAAAGTTACGACCCCGGGAAGTTGATGTACTAACTTACCCAAACGGGGCCCACATGACTTTTGGTGCTTCATCTCCTAGGGTTAGGTTTTTGGATGTCTAGAGTTTTTGGAATTCTTGATTATTTTAAAAAGGCCTTTAGAGACTTATTGTAACCTTCTTCTTGCAAATGCGCGCTGTAGTCACATCTCTTCTCAGAGATAAGATGCCACCATTCCAACAAGCTTGTTTCCGCTGCATTTTACAGTTTCAGCTTATTTCGTTATTGAATATAAAACCAGTTTTACTGTATCTCTGTTATTTTTTGTTAAACACCTATTAATAATCTATATTCATTTCCTTCTGCTCATAAAATCTAGATCAATGGTATAAGAGCGGTCTGCTCCTTGTCGTCTTAATGCATGTCCTCAATGAGGTCGGAGTACAAAGAGTTGGGTCTCGAGCTTGTTTCTCTTGAGGACAGAAGCTCTCGCACACCCAAGCGACCTCCCATGGTAGGAGAAAAGAAAGATAACAGGACAGAAGATCCTTTAAAATTTTTGATTGAGGAAGCCCTCACGCAACAGAGGAACAAGATGATGGATAGTTTCGCGCAAATCCTTCGGCGACTACCAATAGGTGACAGATCTTCTTTGAACGGAGGCCCCGCCCCCTTCAAGGTACAAATAATCTTTGATATTCCTATATTTGAAGGTCAGATAGACACAAATGCTGTAGACAAGTGGTTGCATCTACTACAAGGGTATTTTTCTGTTCATAAATTTTCGAATAGAGAAAAGATTACTTTTGCGCTCCTCAAAGCCGTTCCCCATGTCAAAGATTGGTGGGAAACTTTTTGTGAGCAAAAGGAAACATAGGAAACCTCATTATTTTCAGTCACGGCCACCTGGGAATCCTTCAGGGATGCTATTAAGGAAAAATACTACCCTGTCAGAAGTTATGACGACCTGTATACTACATCATTGATTAGCATGGCATACATGTGGATCCAACCAATATCCAAGTCATTCACGACTGGCCAACCCCAACAACACTCACTGAGCTTCAGAGCTTCTTGGGACTTGCTAATTTCTACCACAGGTTCATGTTGGGTTTCTCCCATATTGCATGGGTCCTTAGCCAAATAAACAGGGGTGGTGGTAAGGTGAAATTTGTGTGGGGCCGGCCCCAACAACAAGTGTTCAATGATTTGAAGCAGGGCTAGTGCTCATCCCCAGTACTTTCACTACCAGACCTGCAACATCCCTTTGAGATCAAAATAGATGCTTCAGACTATGCTGTGGGCACCTTTCTCACTCAGCACAACCACCCCATGGCCTATCATAGTGAGACACTGTCAGATACTATCCGTAAGTACCCTACTTACGACAAATAAATGTACTCCATTGTGAAAGCATGCCGCCAGTGGAGACATTACATTCTTTGGAAGGAGACAATCATCCACAGTGATCATAATCCACTGTAGTTCATGGAGACACAGGGAAAATTGCAGAATGACCACCATTAAAAGTGGTCCACATACTTGCAACAATTCCACCTCAACATCAAGTATAAAATAGGAAGCACCAATCACGTCATTGATTGCCTCAGTAGACCGCCAATCGTAGCACTCACCACGGTGCTAGACTCTTGCAGCCATCAGACATCTGGATGGCCCCAACTCTATGAGATAGACCCTAACTTCACCACCACCTACCAAATGTTGGGTGCAAATGCAGTTGTCGATAATTTCCATCTTCAGAATGGGTTGTTGTGTCATCTGGGCCATATCTGTGTTCCATCAAGTGAGAAAGCGAAGCTAATATACGAAGCCCACTACAGTCGGGTGGCAGGATACTTCATCGTCAAAAAGACAATGGAGATGCTACAGAAACATTTCTACTAGCCGAAACTTTGACCGTAGGTGGGAAAGTATATCAGGTCCTGCACTGCTTGCGCTATTGCCAAATCAACCACTATAAAAAAGGGTCTATACACCCTTATTCCTACTTTCGAAAGGCCATGGGAATCCATCTCAATGGACTACATGTTGGGCCTCCCATCCACCGAGCGGGGAAATGACTATGTTTTTGTGGTTGTTGATCTCTTTTCTAAGATGGCGATTCTATTTGCCTGCAAGAAGAGCATCACAACAGAAGCCATTGCCAAGCTCTTCTTTGAATGAGTCTGGGTACATTTTGGAATCCCACAAACCATTGTCTTAGATCAGGATAGTCGATTTCTCAGCACATTTTGGTTGAGCCTCTAGTAACTACTGGACACCAAGCTCACCAAATCCACGGTCTTCCACCCCCAGATAGATGGCCAAACCAAGGTTGTAAATAGAATGAGTGTGCATATCCTTCACATGTATAATTCAAAGAACCCTCGCACATGGGATGAGATCCTTCCCTATGTCTAGCATAGCTACAATTGAGCCTTTCATAGCTCAACCGACCACAACCCCTTTCAAGTGGGGTTGGGATTCCAACCATTGGGTCCCATAGATGTTGCACTTCCCCTTACGGTCACCTAAACTGACTCATCTCCTGCTCCAATTGAAGCTGACAAAGCCACCCGGTTCATTAAGAAGATCCAACACATTTTCCAACAGGTTTAGGATATCCTACAGAAGTCCAATGACAAGTACAAATAGCGCCATGATCAACATCGGGTACCGCATAAGTTTCAGGTGGCCGACAAAGTTTGGTTGCACTTGTAGAAAGAATGCCTTACAAGAACCCATCGGAAGCTTCTCCCACTCTGTTATGGACCGTACACTATCACCAAGGCCATGGTGGATAATTCTTTTGAGCTCAACATTCCTCCTTTCCTTGGCCTGCACCCAGTGTTCAATGTGGATCTCCTTCGCCCTTATTTCCCACCATTATTGGACACCTCAGAACTAGCAGAATAGCTGACACCAAAAGAACTCAACCTCGACTAGATACAACATGCATCCAATGATCTGATTGTGGATATATATATCAAGGGCACTTGACAACAAAGGATCAATCTTTATCGAGTCGTCAAAGCAGGGCAGCTGCTGCACTAAGGCAAGTGGCTCACCCGTGGCCAAATTCAGCAGAAATTTCCTCATCTAATGGGGGAAATCAATGCAATGGAGACCATTTCTTCCTAAGGAGTGAGGATTGATCCATATGGATATCTATGGCCACCCACCTTTTCCAACTGCCTCAAAACAGTTTTTTGACATTTTTGGCAATTTACTATTTTTAGCAGTTTTAACTTCTGGGGCCATTTTGAGGGCCTAAATGAAGTTTTTTCAGTATTGAGCTCAATAATAATAATTGAAGGCATTATTGATCCCCAAAAATGAATCTCCTCTATGATACCTTTCCAACGGGCTATCACACGCCTAAAACGGAGATCGTATACAAAAGTTACGACCCCAGGAAGTTGATGTACTAACTTACCCAAACAGGGCCCACATGACTTTTGGCGCTTCATCTCCTAGGGTTAGGTGTTTGGATGTCTAGGGTTTTTGGAATTATTTCTTATTCTAAAAAGGCCTTCAGAGTCTCATTATAACCTTCTTCTTGTGAATGTGTGCTGTTGTCACATCTCTTCTTAGAGATAAGCCCCCACCATTCCAGCAAGCTTGTTTCCACTGCATTTTACAGTTTCAACTTATTTCTTTATTGAAAAGAAAACCAGTTTTATTGTATCTCTGTTATTTTGTGTTAAGAACCTATTAATAATCTACATTCATTTCATTTTTCTCATAAAATCTGGATCAGTGGTATCAGAGTGGTCTGCTCCTTGTCGTCTTAATGCATGTCCCCAACGAGGTCGAAGTACAAAGAGTTGGGTCTCGAGCTTGTTTCTCTTGAGGACAAAAGCTTTTGCACGCCCAAGCGACCTCCCATGGTAGGGGAAAAGAAATATTATGAGACAGGAGATCCTTTCAAACTATTGATTGAGGAAGGCCTCACACAACAGAGTAACGAGATGATGGATAGTTTCGCGAAATCCTTCGACGACTACCAATAGGCGATGCATCTTCTTCAAATGGAGGTGTCGCCCCCTTCAAGGTACAAATACAATTTGATATTCCTATATTTGAAGGTCAGATAGATGCAGATGCTATAGATAAGTTGTTTCATCTACTAGAAGGGTATTTTTATATTCACAAATTTTCAAAGAGAAAAGATTACTTTTGCACTCCTCAAAGCCGTTCCCCATGTCAAAGATTGGTGGGAAACTTTCTTTGAGAAAAAGGAAACAGAGGAAACCTCATTATTTTTAGTCACGACCACCTGAGAATCCTTTAGGGATGCTATTAATGAAAAATTCTACCCTGTCGAAAGTGATGATGACCTGTATACCAAATGGACCACACTGCAACAAGAAAGAGACCAAGCAGTGCCAGATTTCACAAATATATTCCATACCTTGCACGCCAAGTTGGGTATCAAAGATTCGTAGCGACATCTGGTGTTCAAGTATTGCAATGCTTTGTATAGATACATCTATACTGAAATGGAATTTTTGGACATCTCATCCTTGGGCGCAGCCTACCGATATGCCATCAAAATCGAGGAGAAGCTCAAACAAAAGATGCGAAAATTTGGTCCTGGGAACACCTCACAACAAAAGCCAAGAAAGGGCCGCCCCAACCCACTAAACAAAGGACAGAGTAAATATGGATAGTATCAGGACAACCAGTACAAGCTGGAAGCAAAGAAGGACATTGAAAAGACAAAGAAATATACCGGGAAGTGGTGCGACTTCCATAAGAGACCTTGCCATAACACTGCTGACTGTCGGTCAAAGTAGTCGTTGGTGGTCGAAGTGAAAGCCTCTGAATCAGATGCATATTATGAATCTGAGATAGAACTAGAAAGGGGAAGATGGATCATTGACGTGGAACCCAGTGCCACCATTTCTTCCACCAAGATCCAGCCTGGTGAACTAGACAAGCCAGAAGAAGGAGAGTGCCTCTTCCATTCACAGATGTGGGTAAAAGACACCCCGCTACACTTCATTGTTGATAGCGGTAGCTAGAAGAACCTCATCTTAGTAGAGGTCGTCAAGCAGTTGACCTTGCCAACAATTCCACACCCACAACCCTACACCACTGGATGGCTCTACCAAGGAAGTGATCTCCGCATCAGCCAACAGTGATGACTGTTGTACGACATCAATCCATTCAAAGATGAGGTATTGTGTGATGTTTCTCCTCTCGAATTTTGTGATGTTCTTTTGGGCCAACGTTATTTATGGAAATGTCATGTTGTATATGAGTCTAGGCCTCGTAGTGTTATTATTACTTTGAACAGGAAATTGTACAGGATGCCCGAGGCAGTCCCACCTAGTGCTATTTCCTTGATCTCTGCTAAGCAATGCAGGAAGGTCATCTCTCAGATGGGGAAGTTTGTCTTCTTCGTGATTCGCTCTCAGAATAAGTGAAAGATCGTAACCACATACAGGGTCTCTATGGCCGACCTCTCCACACAGCATAAGCAAGTAGATAAGTTCGTGGAAGAATACTCAGATATCTTCTCCTCACCTACAGGGGTACCTCTACACTGCTAGGTCAAGAACCCCATTGATCTGACCCCCGGTGCACCACTGCCCCCAATGGGCCAGTCTATCGTCGCTCTTTTTTAGAGAATGAGGAGATCAAGCGATAGATCCAAGAACTTCTCCACAAGGGGAACACCCTCCCCAACTCATCACCTTGAGGGAGCCCAATCATGCTAGTACAAAAGAAAGATGGACCCAATGACTCTGTATTGATTACTGGGCTCTAAATAAAATCATTGTCATAAAATGGTACCCGATTCCCTGAATCGATGACCTCCATGATCAAATCATGGGGGCCAAATACTTCAGTAAGATTGATCTGAAGTCTGGCTACCACCAGATCCTGATAGAATAGATAGATGTATGGAAGACCGCCTTCAAGTCAAAGGAAGGACTTTTTGAATGGTTGGTCATGCCCTTTGGTTTGAAAAATTCTCTAGCCACTTTCACGAGGATGATGGATGATATCCTGCGACCATTAACCAATAATTTTGTAGTGGTGTATCTGGATGACATTCTAATTTACAACAAGACTTGGGTCAAACATTTGTAGCATATTCAGCAAGTTCTGCACACCTTGCAGTAGCACAAGCTATACACCAACCTAGAAAAATGCTCCTTCGGCATGGACAGGGTCCATTACCTCGGCTACAACATTGACCAACATGGAGTACATGTGGATCTAGCCAAGATCCAAGTCATTCATGACTGGCCAACCCCAACAACACTCACTGAGATTTAGAGAATCTTGGGACTTGCTAATTTCTACCACAGGTTCGTGTTGGGTTTATCCCATATTGCATGGGCCCTCAGCCAAATAAACAGGGGTGGTGGTAAGGAAAAATTTGTGTGGGGCCGGTCCCAACAACAAACATTCGATGATTTGAAGTAGCACTTGTGCTCAACCCCAGTACTTTCACTACCAGACCTACAACATCCCGTTGAGATTGAGACAGATGCTTCAGACTATGTTGTGGGCATCATTCTCACTTAGCACGACCACCTCGTGGCTTATCATAGTGAGACACTATAAGATATTGTCCGTAAGTACCCTAATTATGAAAAAGAAATGTACTCCATTATGCAAGCATGCCGCTAGTAGAGATATTACATTCTTGGGAAGGAGATAGTTATCCACACTGATCATAAGCCACTGCAGTTCATGCAAAGGGAAAATTGCAGAATGACCACCATCAAAAGTGGTCCACATACTTGCAGCAACTCCACCTCAACATCAAGTATAAAACATGAAGCATCAATCATGTCACTGATTGCCTCAGTAGACCACCAGTCATGACACTCACCATGGTTCTAGACTCTTGCGGCCATGAGACATCTATATGGCCCCAACTCTATGAGACAGACCCTGACTTCACCACCACCTACCAAATGTTGGGTGCAAATGCATTTGTCGATAATTTCAATCTTTAGGATGGGTTGTTGTGTCGTCTAGGCCATATCTGTGTTCCATCAAGTGCACGAGAGGAGTTGATCTGGGAAGCCCACTACGGTCGGGTGGAAGGACACTTTGGCGTCAAAAAGATAGTGGAGATGCTACATAAACATTTCTATTGGCCAAAACTTCGACAGGAGGTCGGCAAGTATATCAGGTTCTGCACTGCCTGCGCTATTTCCAAACTAACCACTAAGAAACAGGGCCTGTGCACCCCTCTTCCTACTCCTGACAGGCCATGGGAATCCATCTCAATGGACTACATGTTGGGCCTCCCATCCACCAAGCGGGGAAATAAATATGTTTTTGTGGTTGTTGATCACTTTTCTAAGATGGCGATTTTGGTTGCCTGCAAGAAGAGCATCACAGCAGAGGCCACTGCCAAGCTCTTCGTTGAACGAGTCTGGAAAATTTTTGGAATCCCACAAATCATTGTCTCATATTGGGATAGTTGATTTATCTACAAATTCTAGTTGAGCCTCTGGTCACTGTTGGACACCAAGCTCACCAAATCCACGACCTTGCACCCCCAGACAGATGACCAAACCGAGGTTGTAAATCGAATGATTTTGCATATCCTTCGCATGTATAAATCAAAGAACCCTCGCACATGGTATGAGAGCCTTCCCCATGTCCAACATATATACAACTGAGCCTTGCATATCTCAAGCGGACACAACCCCTTTCAAGTGGGGTTGGGATTCCAACCATTGGGTCCCATAGATGTTGCACTTCCCCTTGCGGTCACCTTGACTAACTCATATCTTGCTCCAAATGAAGCTGACAAAGCCACCTAGTTCATTGAGTGGATCCAACACATCTGACAATAGGTTCACGATATCCTACAGAAGTCCAATGACAAGTACAAATAACGTCATGATCAACATCGGGTGCCGCATAAGTTTCAGGTGGGGGACAAAGTTTAGTTGCACTTGCAGAAAGAACGCCTTACAGGACCCCATTAGAATATTTAACCACTCCACTATGGACTGTACACTATCCCCAAGTCCATGGGGGATAATTCTTTTGAGCTCAACATTCCTCCTTTCCTTGGCCTACACCCAATGTTCAACGTGGATCTCCTTCACCCTTATTTCCCACCATTATTGGACACCTCAGAAGTAGTAGAACAACTGACACTAATAGAGATCAACCTCGACTGCATACAATAGGAATCCAATGATTATATTTTGGATAGACAAATCAAGGGCAATCAACAACAAAGGATCCAGCTTTATCGAGTCGTCAAAGCAGGGTGGCTCCTGCACCAAGGCAAGTGGCTCACCCGAGGCCAAATTCAATAGAAATTTCCTCATCTAATGGGGGACCTCAACGCAATGGAGAACATTGCTTCCTAAGGAGGGAGGATTGATCCATATGGATATCGGTGGCCACCAACCTTTTCCAACTGGCTCAAAACAATTTTATGACATTTTTGGCAATTTACTATTTTTAGTAGTTTTAACTTTCGGGGCCATTTTGAGAGCCTAAATGAAGGTTTTTAGGTATTGAACTATTTAATGATACTTGAAGGACCCATTGATCCCCCAAAATTAATCTCCTCAATGATACCTTTCCAATGGGCTATCACACACCTAAAACGGAGATCGTATGCAAAAGTTACGACCCCAGGAAGTTGATGTACTAACTTACCCAAACGGGGCCCACATGACTTTTGGCGCTTCATCTCCTAGGGTTAGGTTTTTGGATATCTAGGGTTTTGGGAATTCTTTTTTATTGTAAAAATTCCTTCAGAGCCTCATTGTAACCTTCTTCTTGTGAATGCGCATTGCCATCACATCTCTTCTCAGAGATAAGCTGCCACCATTCCAACAAGCTTGTTTCCGCTGCATTTTATAGTTTCAACTTATTTCATTATTGAATAGAAAACCAGTTTTATTGTATCTCTATTATTTTGTGTTAAGCACTTGTTAATAATCTATATTCATTTTGTTCTGCTCATAAAATCTGGATTAGTGGTATCAGAGCGATCTGCTCCTTGTCATCTTAATGCATGTCCCCAACGAGGTCGGAGTACAAAGAGTTGGGTCTCGAGCTTGTTTCTCTTGAGGACATAAGCTCTCACACGCCCAAGTGACCTCCCATGGTAGGAGAAAAGAAATATGATGGGACAAGAGATCCTTTCAAATTGTTGATTGAGGAAGCCCTCATGCAACAAAGGAACGAGATGATGGATAGTTTCGCGCAAATCCTTCAGCGACTACCAAAAGGCGATGCATGTTCTTCGAACGGAGGCGCCACCCCCTTCAAGGTACAAATAAACATTGATATTCCTATATTTGAAGGTCAGATAGATTCAGATGTTGTAGACAAGTGGTTGCATCTACTAGAAGGGTATTTTTCTGTTCATAAATTTTCGAATAGAGAAAATATTACTTTTGCGCTCCTCAAAGACGTTCCCCATGTCAAAGATTGGTGGGAAACTTTTTGTGAGCAAAATGAAACAAATAAAACCTCATTATTTTCACTCACAGCCACCTAAGAATCCTTCAGGGATGCTATTAAGGAAAAATACTACCCTGTCAGAAGTTATGACGAACTGTATACCAAATGGACCACACTGCGGCAACAAAAAGACTAAGCAGTGCCAGATTTCACAAATATCTTCCATACCTTGTGCACCAAGTTGGGTATCAAATATTCAAAGAGACATCTGGTGCTCAAGTATTGCGGTGCTCTGCATTGATACATCTAGACCGAAATGGAATTTTTGGACATCTCATCCTTGGGCACGACCTACCGATATGCCGTCAAAATCGAGAAGAAGCTCAAACAAAAGACGTGGCAATTTGGGCCTGGGAAACCCTCACAACAAAAGCCAGGAAAGGGTGGCCCCAAACCACCGAACAAAGGACAGAGAAAATATGGACAATATCAAGACAACCAGTACAATCCAAAAGCAAAGAAGGACACTGGAAAGACAAAGAAAGATACCGGGAAGTGGTGCGACTTCCATAAGAGCCCTTGGCATAACACTGTTGACTACCGCTCAAAGCAGTCGCTGGTGGTCGAAGTGAAAGCCTCTAAATCAAATGTAGATTTTGACTCCGAGACAGAACCAGAAAGGGGAAGACAGATCATTGATGTGGAACCCAGTGCCACCATTGCTACCACCAAGCTCCAGCCTAGTGAACCAGACAAGGCAGAAGAAGGAGAGTGCCTCTTCCATTCACAGATGTGGGTAAAAGGCACCCTGCTGGACTTCATCATTGATAGAGGTATCCAGAAGAACCTCATATTAGAAGAAACCTACACCATTGGATGGCTCCGCCAAGGAAGCGATCTCCGCGTCAACCAACAGTGCTGACTGTCATCCGTATGGCATCAAGCCCTTCAAAGAAGAGGTGTTGTGTGATGTTGCTACTCTCGAAGTTTGTGATGTTCTTTTGGGCCAACATTATTTATGGAAACGTCATGTTGTATATGAGTCTAGGCCTCGTAGTGTTATTATTACTTTGAATGGGAAATTGTACAGGATACCCGAGGCAATCCCACCTAGTGTTATTTCCTCGATCTCTACTAAGCAATGCAAGAAGGTCATCTCTCATATGGGGAAGTTTTTCTTCTTCGCGATTCGCTCTCAGAATAAGAGAAAGATCGCAACCACATCTAGGGTCTCTGTGGTCGACCTCTCCACACAGCAGAAGAAACTAGATAAGGTCATGGAACAATAGTTGGATATCTTCTCCTCACCTATAGGGGTACCTCTGCATTGCCAGGTCAAGCACCCCATTGATCTGACCCTCAGTGCACCATTGTCTAATGGGCCAGTCTATCATCGCTATTTTTTACAAAATGAGGAGATCAAGCGACAGATCTAAGAAATTCTCCACAAGGGGCACATCCGCCCCAGCTCATCACCTTGCGGGAGCCCAATCATGCTGGTAAAGAAGAAATATGGAACCCGATGACTCTGTATTGATTACTGGGCTCTGAATAAAATCATTTTCAGAATCTGGTACCTGATTCCCCGAATTGATGACCTCCTTGATCAACTCATGGGGGCCAAATACTTCAGTAAGATTGATCTAAAGTCTGGCTACCACCAGGTCTCGATAGAACAGACAGATGTATGGAAGACTACCTTCAAGTCAAAGGAAGGACTTTTTGAATGGTTGGTCATTCCCTTTGGTTTGAAAAATTCTCTAGCCACTTTCATGAGGATGATGGATGATATCCTGCGACCATTCACCAATACTTTTGCAGTGGTGTATCTGGATGAAATTCTAATATACAACAAGACTTGGGCCAAACACTTGCATCATATTCAACAATTTTTGCACACCCTGCGACAACACAATATATACGCCAACTTGGAAAAATGCTCCTTCATCATGGACAGAGTCCATTACCTGGGCTACATCATTGATCAGCATGGTGTACATGTGGATCCAGCCAAGATCCAAGTCATCCATGACTGGCCAGCCCCAACAACACTCACAGATCTTCGGAGCTTCTTGGGACTTGCTAATTTCTACCACAGGTTCGTGTTGGGTTTCTCCCATATTGCATGGGCACTCAGCCAAATAAACAGGGGTGGTGGTAAGGAAACATTTGTGTGGGACCAGTCCCAACAATAAGCGTTCGATGATTTGAAGTAGCGCTTGTGCTCATCCCCAGTACTTTCACTACCAGACCTGCAACATCCCTTTGATATCAAGAAAGATGCTTCAGACTATGCTGTGGGTGTCGCTTTCACTCAACACAGTCACCCCGTGGCCTATCATAGTGAGACACTATCAGATACTATACGTAAGTACCCTACTTACGAAAAAGAAATGTACTCCATTGTGCAAGCATGTTTCCAGTGGAGACATTACATTCTTATGAAGGAGACAGTCGTCCACACTGATCATAAGCCAATGCAGTTCATGTAGACAGAGGGAAAATTGCAGAATGATAGCCATCAAAAGTGGTTCACATACTTGCAGAAATTCCACCTCAACATCAAGAATAAAACAGGAAGCATCAATCGCATCGCTGATTTACTCAGAAAACCACCAGTCGTAGCACTCACCATGGTGCTAGACTCTTATGTCCATGAGACATCTAGATGGCCCCAACTCTATGAGACAAACCCTGACTTCGCCACCACCTACCAAATGTTTGGAGCAAATTCAATTGTCAATAATTTCCATCTTCAGGATGGGTTGTTGTGTCATCTGGGCCATATCTATGTTCCATCAAGTGAGGGAGTGAAGATGATCTGGGAATCCCACTACATTTGGGTGGCAAGACACTTCAACATCGAAAAGACAATGGCGATGCTACATAAACATTTCTACTAGCTGAAACTTCGACAGGAGGTCGGGAAGTATATCAGGTCCTGCACTGCCTACATTATTGCCAAACTGATCACTAAGAAATAGGGCCTATACACCCCTCTTCCTACTCCTGACAGGCCATGGGAATCCATCTCAATGGACTACATTTCAGGCCTCCCATCCACCAAGGAAGGAAATGAATGTGTTTTTGTGGTTGTTGATCACTTTTCTAAGATGGCGATTCTGGTTGCCTGCAAGAAGAGAATCATAGCAGAGGCCACTACCAAGCTCTTATTTGAACAAGTCTAGGTACATTTTGGAATCCCACAAACCATTGTCTCAGATCAGAATAGTCGATTTCTTAGCACATTTTGGTCGAGCCTCTGGTCACTGCTAGACACCAAGCTCACCAAATCTCCGACCTTCCACCCCCAGACAGATGGCCAAACCGAGATTGTAAATTGAATGATTGTGCATATACTTCACATGTATAATTAAAATAACATTCGCACATGGGATGAGATCCTTCCCTATGTCTAGCATAGCTACAACCGAGCCTTGCATAGCTCAACCAGCCACAACCCCTTTCAAGTGGGGTCGGGATTCCAGCCATTGGGTCCCATAGATGTTGCACTTCCCCTTGCAGTCACCTCAACTGACTCATCTCCTGCTCCAACTGAAGCTGACAAAGCCACCCAGTTCATTGAGCGGATCCAACACATTTTCCAACATGTTCAGGATATCCTACAGAAGTCCAATGACAAGTACAAACAATGCCATGATCAACATCGGGTGTCGCATAAGTTTGAGGTGGGCGACAAAGTTTGGTTGCACTTGCAGAAAGAACGCCTTACAGGACCCCATCAGAAGATTTTCCCTCTTTGTTATGGATCGTACACTATCACCAAGGCTGTGGGGGATAATTCTTTTGAGCTTAACATTCCTCCTTTCCTTGGCCTAGACCTAGTGTTCAACATGGATCTCCTTCGCCCTTATTTCCCACCATTATTGGACACCTAAGAAGTAGCAGAACAACTGACACCAACAGAGCTCAACCCCGACTGCATACAACATGCATTCAATGATCAGATTGTGGATAGACAGATCAAGGGCACTTGACAACAAAGGATCCAGTTTCATCGAGTCATCAAAACAGGGCAACTTCTGCACCAAGGCAAGTGGCTCATCCGAGGCCAAATTCAGTAGAAATTTCTTCATCTAATGGGGGACCTCAATGAAATGGAGACCATTTCTTCCTAAGGAGGGAGGATTGATTCATATGGATATCGATGGTCACCCATCTTTTCCAACTGGCTCAAAACTATTTTCTGACATTTTTGGCAATTTACTAATTTTAGCAGTTTTAACTTCCGGGGCCATTTTGAGGGCTTAAATGAAGTTTTTTCAGTATCAATCTCCTTAATGATTGAAAAAGGAATAATTGAGCCCCACAAATGAATCTCCTTGATGATACCTTTCCAACAGGCTATCACACGCCTAAAACGGAGATCGTATGCAAAAGTTACGACCCCGGGAAGTTGATGTACTAACTTACCCAAACAGGGCCCACATGACTTTTGGCGCTTCATCTCCCAGGGTTAGGTTTTTGGATGTATAGGGTTTTTTTCATTCTTTCTTATTGTAAAAAGGCCTCTAGAGCCTCATTGTAACCTTCTTCTTGTGAATGCGCATTGATCTCTTGTCAGAGATAAGCCGCCACCATTCCAACAAGCTTGTTTCCGCTGCATTTTACAGTTTCAGCTTATTTCGTTATTGAATAGAAAACCATTTTTACTGTATCTTTGTTATTTTGTGTTAAGCACTTGTTAATAATATGTATTCTTTTCGTTCTACTCATAAAATCTAGATCAGTGGTATCAGAGAATTCTTCTCCTTATCGTCTTAATGCATGTCCCCAACGAGGTCAGAGTACAAAGAGTTGGGTCTCGAGCTTGTTTCTCTTGAGGACAAAAGCTCTTGCACACCCAAGTGAACTCCAATGGTATGAGAAAATAAATATGATGGGACAGGAGATCCTTTCAAACTTTTGATTAAGGAAGTCCTCACGCAACAAAGGAACGAGATGATGGATAGTTTCACACAAATCCTTTGGCGACTACCAACATGCGACACATCTTCTTCGAATGGAGGCCCTGCCCCCTTCAAGGTACAAATAAAATTTGATATTCCTATATTTGAAGGTTAGATAGATGCAGATGCTATAGACAAGTGGTTGCATCTACTAGAAGGGTATTTTTTTGTTCATAAATTTTTGAATAGAGAAAAGATTACTTTTGCACTCCTCAAAGTCGTTCCCCATGTCAAAGATTGGTGGGAAACTTTCTACGAGCAAAAGGAAATAGAAGAAACCTCATTATTTTCAGTCAAGGCCACCTGAGAATCCTTCAGGGATGCTATTAAGGAACAATACTACCCCGTCAGAAGTTATGACAACCTGTATACCAAATGGACCACACTGTGGCAAGAAAGAGACCAATCAGTGCCAGATTTCACAAATATCGTCCATGCCTTGCGCACCAAGTTGGGTATCAAAGATTCAGAGCGACATTTGGTGCTCAAGTATCACGGTTCTCTACATAGATACATCCAGACCTAAATGGAATTTCTGGACATCTCATCCTTGGGCACAATCTACCAATATGTCGTTAAAATCGAGAAGAAGCTAAAACAAAAGAGGTGGCAATTTGGGCCTAGGAACCCCTCACAACAAAATCCAGGAAAGGGTGGTGCCAAACCACCGAAAAAAGGATAGAGAAAATATGGATAGTATCAGGACAACCAGTACAAGCCGCAATCAAAGAAGGACAGTGGAAAGACAAAGAAAGATACCGAGAAGTGGTGGGACTTCCATAAGAGTCCTTGGCATAAGACTGTTGACTGCCGCTCAAAGCAGGCGCTGGTGGCCGAAGTGAAATCCTCTGAATCAGATGCAGATTCTGACTCTGAGAAAGAACCAGAAATGGGAACACGGATCATTGATGTGAAACCCAGTGCCACTGTTGCTACCACCAAGCTCCAGCCTAGTGAACGAGATGAGCCAGAAGAATGAGAGTGCCTCTTCCATTCACATATGTGGTTAAAAGGCACCTCGCTGCACTTCATCATTGATAGCGGTAGCCAGAAGAACCTCATCTCAACAGAGGTTTTCAAGCGACTGGCCCTACCAACAAGGCCACACCCACAACCCTACACCTTTGGATGGCTCCGCCAAGAAAGCGATCTCCACGTCATCCAACAGTGTCAACTATCGTACAACATCAAGCCCTTCAAAGATGAGGTATTGTGTGATGTTTCTCCTCTTGAAGTTTGTGATTTTCTTTTGGGCCAACCTTATTTATGGAAATGTCACACTGTATATGAGTCTAGGCCTTGTAGTTTTATTATTACTTTGAATAGGAAATGGTACAGGATACCCGAGGCAGTCCCACCTAGTGCTATTTCCTTGATCTCTGCTAAGCAATGCAGGAAGGTCATCTCTCAGATGTGGAAGTTTGTCTTCTTCATGATTCAATCTCAGAATAAGAAAAAGATTATAGCCACATCTAGGGTCTCTGTGGTCGACCTCTCCAAACAACACAAGAAAGTAGATAAGGTCATAGAAGAATACTCGGGTATCTTCTCCTCACCTACAGTGGTACCTTTGCACTGCCAGGTCAGGCACCCCATCGATTTGACCCTCAACTAACTGCTTCCCAATGGGCTAGTCTATAATCGCTCTTTGTTAGAGAATGAGGAGATCAAGTGACAGATCCAAGAACTTCTCCATAAGGGGCACATTCACCCCAGCTCATCACCTTGTGGGAGCCCAATCATGCTGGTACAGAAGAAAGATGGAACCCGACGACTCTGTATTGATTACCGGGATCTAAATAAAATCACTGTCAGAAACCGGTACCTAATTCTCTGAATCGATGACCTCCGTGATCAACTCACGGGGGAAAAATACTTCAGTAAGGTTGATCTAAAGTCTGGCTACCACCAGGTCCCGATAGAATAGACAGATGTATGGAAGACCACCTTCAATTCAAAGGAAGGACTTTTTGAATGGTTGGTCAAGCCCTTTGGTTTGACAAATACTCCAACCACTTTCATGAGGATGATGGACGATATCCTATGAACATTCACCAATACTTTTGTAGTGGTGTATCTGGACAACATTCTAATTTACAACAAGACTTGGGCCGAACACTTGCAACATATTCAGTAGGTTCTTCACACCCTGTGGCAGTACAAGCTATACGCCAACCTGGAAAAATGCTCCTTTCGGCATGGACAGGGTCCATTACCTAGGCTACATCAATTATCAGCATGGTGTACATCAATTAAATTTTAACTACTAAGGGTAAGAGGACAACTTGACTTTGGAGCAACCCCACCAAAGTGGATGCATAGGTTTTTACCTCACATCTCATCGTCTTCTCTCCTCCCTCAGGTTGTCCTTAAATCCAATCCAAACTCATCAAACCATTCAAACTCAGAATGCTACCTATTACCGTTTACAACTCTCGGACAATGACACCAAAATGTTGATGTAAATATATGTTTAGTATATTGCACTCATTTATATGTCAATACAAGATTCGTAATCAAAAGAGTTGTTACACTATATGTGCCGAAAATAGGTAATCTATCTATGTCTTTTCTATCTATCTCAATCAAGAAACAATCAATAACACAATACTTTGTTTTTGGAATATCTGAACACTATTCTTCACACAACTTCAAACTAGAAGATAAGTCTCATAGTAAAAATATCAAGCAAAAACTTAGTTGAGCAAGTTTGTTCATTATAGGAACATGAAATAAAAAGATGAAATGAGACCCTGCTTCCTGTAGAAATTGAATTCACATAACAATTGAGAATTCACTCTATTTTTCACTTGGAAAGAAACCAATCATGACCAAATCAATTCCAATCAAAACTCCCTTCCTCAATATAGGAGATAGTCAATATGATTGAAATGATTCATTACTTAAGAATTAAGGGTGAGAGATGAAGTCTAATTGTTCTTGTACATACTGAGGACAACACAATTACTAAGACTTCCAAATTCAAAAAATAACAATTGCTTATCTAACAATCCCAAACATCTACCTAGATTTTGTTGACTAAATATCACCTTGTAGAAACAAAAATAGAATCTACTATGATTAATGTATAACTGTTCATTCACACTGATACAAAATCAATAGGTATTTATTTAGAAATCTGTGTTTTACTTAGGAAATTTTATGCACTCAGAATCATTTTCAATACACAGCTATTTTATTTTCACACTCACACAATTAACTTATGTCCACACATAAACATATACATGGACACTTACCTTGGTTGGGGTGGTGGGCCCTTGCTGAACCAATAAGGTATCTCTAAAGAAATTACATAATAGACACTTTACTCATATCCATGAATTGCAAAAACTAGCATTCGTATTCTTTCAATTAAACGAGTGAATCAATAATTCAACATTCAATTTCCCATCATAACAGTGTATATATACCGGATCAATGTAGAGGTGGTACCGAAATAGGTGCAGAGTTGGAATGTTGTAGTATCGGACCAGCGGAAGTAACAGATGAATCCCGAAGATGAGTACCGGATGAGGTGATGCCTCGTCATGACGCTGCTTAAACTAATCAAAGTAATTAGAAGCATAAATAATCAATCATTTAGTCCCAATTAGTTAAGAAATCAAACAAATCATGTTTTTAACATGGGTTGCCTCATTATGCATATGAATAAGGTCACAAGGTAGGTTTGTAGAAGAAATAGACAACATATGCATATGTCAAAGGTAAAATTAACCAAGATAGAAGATAATATAAGGTAATAGGGGTGTCAAAATGGGGACCCAACAGTTGGTCCAGATTATTCGTAGTCCATACTTTCTGGTTCGTCATCCTGTTTATGGATGTTCATATGTGCATCACTACTTCTGTAGGGTGTCGCCACAGATATTTCTATTTCCAACTCCGATGGATCTCTGTCTGACACGGACTTCTCACGCACTTTGTTAGGTTGACCCTTCCCAAATATCTTTCTAGTCGACTTTTTGTTTTTCCACTAGTTACGAAGTTCTTCTCTTCTCTTTTGTCTTTTATCCTATTATATTTTATATATATCAATGGATTTCTTATGGGCTTTCTTCCCTCTTGATGACATTTAGGCTTGGGAAACACTACTTCTTGTTTTATGGAATCTCGCAGCTTCGAACGACCTCCCATTGTCACCCCGACTTACTCTAAGTCGGGAGAGTTGGCCATATTTATTTCTTCAAGAAGTAATCCCAGGCTTCTCTTGTATCTATGCACTTTGCGTCAAGAAATGCTTCCCACTTTTTGTCTCTTTCTTGGAAATTGCTATTTAGTAACAGTGTCCCTAATCTTGGTTGGTATTCAATGGTGCCACCAACTCCCTTTTCGAGGAGGAATTTATGAAGAAGTGTCAGAACCGTGTAGAAAAATATGTCATGCAATTCAGTGTAGAAGTTTTCTTTTATTTTGTTGAGAGACGTTCGATCTTCAATGGCTTGTTCTGAAATATAATCTTTGATAATTATTTCGATCCAGTCATGCATATTTTTTCTTCTTATGTTTATCAACTTTAGGTGCAAATTCTCTTCAGGTGTCAGATTACGCATCACCTAATCTATTAATTTGATGAAACAATGCTTATGGGATAGCTTCAAGGAATCTTTTGTACGTCTCTGAAAAGAACCGTGACATTCATGTAGCTTCATATCTGCTCATCAACCTATCACTGAAGATAGATTTGATCTTCCTTTACATCTTTGGCAACAGATCCATGCTTTTTCTTTATTAAACTTGTGGGTATCTGTGCTTTCTCCCATTGTGTCCCATGGATGTCCATGCCTTTATAGAACTGCAACATGTGGATGTCTTTAGTAAAACCCTAGTTCAGTACCCACAATCTCGACCCTTCGAAACTACAACTTTTTCGTTGCTTCAGACTTACTGCTATAGTTTTTTCAATGATACATGGCCATAAAATTTCACAAAATAGATATTCAATGTGCTCAAATTAGGTGCTAATGAGAGACCCTTTCTCTCTTATTTATACTCTCCAAGTAGCTTCCTTTGGGGGTTATATTCTAACTGTTTTACCCAACTTCCTTATTTTAGGGATAACCCACTTTTAACTACTTTACCCATTTGCAACCACTTTACCATAAATAGAAAACTCACCACTTATTGTTGCAAGTAATTTATTTTTAATTATTTTCTTATTGCAACAACTTTACTCATGATTAACTCCTAGTTACAACCACTTTGACTAGTAGACTCCTTCTAGGATCCTCTACAATAATTGACTTCTTTGACCTTCTAGGGGCTTCTATATAACTCATGAGGTTTCTCTAAATTCATTGAGCGATATCTCCTCAATCATGAGGAACTACGTGACATACCACATATCACATAAAACGATACGACATGTATTATCTATCCATGATAATATTACTTGCAAATTCACTAATCTTCATTAAATTATTCCTCATACAAACATGTGGTCATTATCTACACTTGGGGTTCTACCATAATTTTCTACGAGACTTTCTTCAAGGGTTGACATCAATGAAAACCAACCCAAATAATCAACAATCCCCCCCTTTGGCATTGATGGCAACACATTGATGCAACACTAAAGTCATAACACTCATGCTCCCCCTGTGACCATCACTCCCCCTGGAATCATGCCTATGTTCTTTCTCTCCATCAATATGATGACTCCATGCATTTGATGAATCTCTCCCCCTTTGACATCAATGGCAAAGGTAACTGCCCTGTCGGGGATGCTCCCCCTAACTAAACTCTCCTTCGGATTGCTTCCCCTCTATGAACTGTCCTATGTCCTCTTCATGGTGCTTCCTCATGTAAATTTAATACATATTAGAATAGAATTCAAAATTCATTATGGGTTAGAAACTATTCCTAGTTTCTAGCAAAGATACTCAAAAGCTTCCCTTGGAAGCGGTTTTGTAAAGATATATGGAATCTATTCTTTGGTCCCAACATACTCAACTCAAATTTTCTTATCTGCAACTTGTTTGTGTAGAAAATGAAACTTGATTGGATAGTGTTTCATCTTAGAGTGCATCACTGGATTCTTTGAGATACTGATGGCACTTGTGTTATCATAATATATCGGAATGGGCTCATCATACTCAACCTGTGTATCTTTCAATGTTTATTTCATCCATAAGACCTGTGTACAACATGTTGTTGTTGCAATATACTCTACTTAGGTTGTAGATAATGATATTGATGACTTTTTCTTTCTTAGCCAAGAGACCGAACACTCACCCAAGTAGAAATTTTCTCCACTTTTACTTCTTCAATCATCAAGGAACCTACCCAATATGCATCTGTGTAGGAAATAAGTGATAGATCCTTCCTTTTTGGATACCATAATCCAAACTCTTATGTACCGTTGAGATATATAAATATTATATTAACTTCCAAAACATGTGATTCCTTTGGTGCTACTTGAAATCGTGCTACCTCTCCAACTACCTGCATCACATCTAGTCTAGAAGTTGTCACATAAATTAAGATGTCAATCATCGACGTATACTTCCTCTAATACATAGCCTTTGAATCGTCATATTTACTTAACTTGCAACTAGTTTTCATAGGAGTACTGACTAGTTTTCAATCTTCCATTTCAAACCTATTTAGCATTTCGCTGATATACTTGGTCTGAGAGATAAAAATACCTTGATTTCTTTGACATATCTGAAGACCCAGAAAGAAAGATAATTCTCCAATTAATGACATTTCAAAGTCATCCTTCATATCCTTTGGAACGTATGGCTCATCATGTCATCATCACTACCAAAGATAATATCATCAACATAAACTTGAATTAACAAAATACTCTCTTGATTTACCTTGATGTAGAGGTTGTTGTATGCATTCCCATTCCTGGACCCTTATTTTTATAAGTATATGTCCATTTTGGAATACAATGCTCTAGGGGCCTATCTAAGACAATACACAGCCTTCTTCAACTTGCAAACATAATTTTCATTCTCTTACAACTGAAATGCTTTTGGTTTCTCAATGTATACTTCTTTCTCTAGATCACCATTTAGGAAGGATGATTTCACATCCATCTAATACACTTTAATATTATTGGAGCATGCCTAATCTAGGATCGATCTGATTGCTTCCATTCTAGAAACTAGGACAAATGTCTCTTCAAAGTCTATGCCTTCAACCTAAGTGTATCCTTTACATATCAATCTATCTTTATTCCTTCTAACATGTCCATATTTGTTCAATTTGTTTATGAAAACCCACTTTGTACCGATCACATTCTTGTTCCTTGGCCTTGGAAATAGTTCCCAAGTGTCATTGTTCTCTATCTGATCTAACTCTTCATCCATGGCTTTGATCCAAAATTAATCCTTGTTGGCTTCTTCAAAATTGCTTGTCTCAATGGTTGATAGTAGTGCCAAGTGTAGTTGTTCTGGTGAACATATTCTTCTTCTAGTTTCAACTCCTGCATCTTTGTTCCCAATAATATGACCTGGTGGATGATTCTTATGTATTCATCTACTAGGTGTCTTTGGAGGTACTTGAATATCTTGTTGTTCCTTCTCTTCCTCTTCTGACTTCTCTTCTTCTTCTTCCTCTTTTGCTACTTATTCTTCCTTTATTTCTTCTTTGTGAACCTGTTCCAATGAGTCCTTTCCTTCTTATTTTATCCTTCATTCACCTGTCTCATCAAACATCACATTGATGCTTTCCACAATTTTGTTGAGCCTTATATTGAAGCATTTGTATGTTTTTCTTATGCTAGAATACCCAAAAAGTATACCTTTGTCAACACGAGAATCAAAATTTCCCATTTTTCCATCTTCTCTTTTAATGTAGCATTTGCTTCCAAACACTTTGAAGTGCTTCACATTCATCGGTCTTCCTTTTTGTATAGCATAAGGAGTTTTATCACTGTTGTTTCTGAGAATTCCTTTGTTTTGAATGTGAATTGTTTTCCGCAGTACCTGTTCCCAAAAGACGTCTTTCAACTTGGTATCCATTAACATAGTTCAATCCATTTCATGTATCGTCATGTTCTTCCTTTCGAAGACTGCATTTTGTTGTGGTGTACTGGAAATGAAGAATTTCCTCTTTATCCCATGTTTACTACATAATTCCATAAATTCCTTTGAAGTAAACTCTCCTCCATTGTCTGATCTTAAACATTTTATTTTTGAATCTATTTGATTTTCAACCATCTCCTTGTACATATTTAAGTTCTCAAATGCCTTTGGCTTCGTCCTGAGCAAACAAACTACAATCATTATTTTATAATCATCAACTAATAGCATTAATTATTTCTCACCTTTCAAACCCTTTGTTCTAGTTGGTCAAACTAGATCAGTATGCAGAATTTCCAATGATGTTGTTGTGGATTATTCATTTGATTTGAATTTGGTATTTGTTTTCTTTCCTTGTTGAAAATGCTTTCATAATGTATTTGTTGTCTTCACAATCTGGGGAATTTCTCTGACTGCTTCCTTTCTACTGACCTTGACAATATTATCAAATTTTATGTGAACCATTCATCTGCACCATAACCAAACTTCATCTTCCTTTCCTAAACAGAACTTTTATTTTCCAATTTCACTTAGTACATATATGTTGCTTGGATTTCTCATAGTTGTTGCCACCAATCTTCCAAAATCTGTTTTTCTTATCTCACATTTCTATGAATCAAACACAAGTTTGTGACCTTGTTTACACATTTGAATTACACTTAGAATATTGTGTTTCATATCTTCCACTAGTAGAACATTTTATTCCTTGGCATCATTACTTCCAATATTGATTGTTCCTCTTCCAATGATTCTGGTTGAGTTGTTGTTTTCAAAAGATAATGATCCATCTCTTTCATTTTTCAAAGTTAGAAACTTGTCCTTATCACCTATCATGTGCTTTGAACAACCACTGTCAACATACCAACCACATTTCTTGTGTTGATATTGTAGAGAAAGTGTGCATTCTTCATTTTTGTATTGATTATGCTTCCTTATCCATATTCTTTACGATTCATGTCTGTGATTGTTATTCTATTGTGATTCTCTTGGAGAATATTTCATTCTACAATATTTTCCACGTGTCCAAATTTGTTGCACTTGTAGCATTCTACTTTAGTACTCAAAGATTCAAACATGTTGTAGCTTATGCTCTACATTTCATTAGACCTTCTTGGACAATAATTTCTAGACTTCATAGTTGTTTCTGTTTCTATTGTTGTCTCTGCAATTCATAGCCTTGTAACCAAAATTTTTACATCAATAACATAATCCAATAAAAATTGTATAATACCTGGGAGCTGGATATCTTCTGAAAGGTTCTTCTTTTCTAAATCCTTCTTCTTCTTGAGATGTTTTTACTTCTGACTGTTGTTGATTCTGAACTCTAAATATTCTTGGAGGTGGAGTATATATGTGATTCCTTTTGAAACTTCTTGTCTTCTTCCTTCTCATTAGATCCTATGATAGTATCTACATAGCTTCTTTTATTTATTTCCTAATCTGTTGTTTTGGAGCTTGAGCCCTTTTCTATCTAGTTGTATCCTAGTTCGGACTTGTCATGATGTGGCCTTTGACTACTAATAATCTCATCCAAAACTTTATAATTGTTCTTCATGTTTTTCTCCTAAAGGTCTTTTCTCAATATAATATCTAGTTGTTCTTTCAGTGTATCTTCAATTCTCTTGTCTTCTTCTACTTGGATTTTTAATTTATTCGTCATCTTCTCTAGTTCTTCGGAGGAGGAATTTTGAGCTCCCTCTTTTCTTTTTAGTTATGCCTTTAGTGACTTGTTTTTCTTCTTTTCCATTTTTATAACTTCTATGGAACTCAACAATTCTTCTCTGTAATCAACATATGTCTCTTCATATTCTTGTTCGGTGCCTTCTTCATCAAAGTCTTCTACTACCATGAATAAAAATATTTCTATATCACTATCGCTGACTTCATCTTCATTTGTTGGGGAACTTCTTTGGTGCAAAGGATTTTATTGAAATAATTATTTTTGGTTATTTTGCCTTTGTATATTTGTTTACCCTTAGAGTCATCATCTTCATTTATTTTATTTTTCTTATGGGGATACTTATTAGCAAAATGACCAATACCATCAAAATTAAAACAAATCAATGAAAGCTTACCTTTGTATTTTTCGGTTCCCTTTTTCAGTCTTCTGATGAAGTTGGCTACTTCTTCATTATCTTCTGAGATGTCACTGTTGCTACTATCTGAATTTTCCTTTTTCTTTCTCTTTTTCTTTGTATTCTTAGATTTTTTGAATGTTTCTTCCTTTGTAACTAGATTTTCTTGCTCTTTTCCCATCTCATAAGTTGTGAGTGTCCCATGTAACTCATCCATGGTCAATGTAGCTAGATCCTCTCTCTCTTCTAGTGATGAAATATTTGAATCAAATCTCATCAGTAGGGATCTCAATTCCTTTTTGACAATGACTTTTTCATTTAGCTAGTATGCCAAAACTTTGATATTGTTTACTACTTCATCAAATTGTGGAAAGTAGGTATCTATGTTTTCATATTCATTCATATTCAATTGCTCAAACTTTTCTCTGAAAATTTGAAGTTTAGCTTCCTTGACGTTCTCATCTCTTTCATATATATCATTTATTTTGACCCATATATCTTTTGTAGAATCACATTGGATAACTTTGGTTTATATAGATTTATTCAAACCAATTAGGAGTGCACTTGGGTCTCTTGAATTATTTTCTTCAAGTTTCTTTCCGTATTTATTTGTTGGAGGAATGATTGGTGCTTTGTATCCATCTACCACTGATCACCAAACATAAAATCATAGTTCCTGTATGTGTCTTCATTCTTATTCTCTAGAAGGCATAATCTTCCCCATCAAACTATGGTATCCTAATCTTAGAGTAATCCATGATCTCCTTCCAGTGGTTAAACTGTCTCTTGAAGGACATTTTGTGATACCAATTGTTGGATTACTGAGGCGGGGTGGGTGAATAATTAATAATTATTTTTAATCCTTTTTAACCACACTATATATAAGTGTTGTTATCCTTATGATCAGTTTACCAATATCATTCAACACGAGCTGAATAAATCATGAACAATGAGTAATCATTCATATACGCAGTACACTAGTATTTTTACGTGGAAACCCAATGCGGGAGAAAACCATGGAATGTGTTTTCTTATATGTCTTTAAAAAGTACATTCATTGGAAGCACCAACTTCCTTTTTTCTCCAACTACAACTAGAAGGATGCTCCATCCCCCCTAGATTCTTAGGATACAACCTGAGGGAATCTCCAACTCCCCAATTCTCTGGATACAACTAGAAGGAGGATACAAACCCTTATGTTCTCCAGCTACAATCTTCATGAAGTATAAATGTCAAATGTAAACAAACTATCACTGCCACTGAATCAACTTTGTCGCTATAATAACTATCACTAAAATCCTATCCCAACATGTACCAAACTTCTTCAAAAATTCCCTACAAATTCATGACCTATCTATACTGCAACATGCGAGTATTTGTGCCTTTCCATACTGCAACTCGTGGGTGTTTGTGCCTCTACTTGCTACAACTCGCAGACTAGCACAAAAATATGCTATTACACCAACACTCTGTCTATTTCTCTATTTGTTTCATTGTCTCAGAATTTGTCACTGTCTGATTACTCTGTATCTGCTCACAAACTAGCTGATCTGATAGAAAAAATAATCATCCAATATCCAAGTAGATCTAACACAACTATGTACTAGGTTCATACATATGTCTTATTTAAGTCATGTAATATAAGAACCCTTACATTAACCATACAACAAAATCTCACTATTATGCAAACCCAATCTGTACTGATAACACTATGTCTCAACCATAAACCCTCAACCATACTCTAGATAACATAGGATATGTCTTAAAAAGATGCTCAATGAAGTATCCCAACAACTAACAACCAATACAGTATCATTGTATCTATGTAGATATGTCTTGTACAGAATATATCATACAACAAACAATCCCTCAAGGAAAATATCTCAATCTCCCATCACCATATAAAAACATTCACCAAGGATCTACTTTAGATAAGCATAAAACATACCTTCTATTACTGTAGATAGATATGTTATACCTTCTTATTGTTAGACCTTCTTGTAGCTTCTTCTCTACTCAACAACATGTCATTGAAGATAGATTTGATATTCCTTTTCATCTTTGGCAATAGATCCCCACTTTGTCTTCATTAAACCCGTGGGTATCCGTGCTTTGTCCCATTGTGGCCCACGAATTTCTATGCCCTTCTAGTACTACAACCTGTGTATGTCTTAAGTAAAACCCTAGCTCAATACCCACAGTCTCGACCCTTCAAACCTACTACTTTTTTGCTGGTTTAGACTCACTGCTATAGTTTTTTCAATGATTCTTTCCCATAACATTTCACAAAATAGATATTCAATGTGCTCAAATTAGGTGCTAATGAGATACCCTTGCTCTCTTATTTATACTCTCCAAGCAACTTCCTTTTGGGGTTATCTTCTAACTATTTTACCCAACTTCCTTATTTTAGGGATAACCCACTTTTAACTACTTTACCCATTTGCAACCACTTTACCATAAATATCAAACTCACCACTTCTTGTTGCAACTAATTTATTTTTAATTATTTTCTTATTGCAACAAATTTACTCATGATTAACTCCTAGTTACAACCACTTTGACTGGTATACTTCTTCTAAGAGATTCTAGAATAATTGACTTCTTTAACCTTCTAGGAGCTTCTAGATAACTGATAAGGGTCATCCAACTTCATTAAGCCATATCTCCTCAACTGTGAGGAACTACATGACGTACCACATATCAATAGAAAGGATACACCATGTACTATCCATCCATGATAGTCTTACCTGCAAATTCACTAATCTTCATTACATTATTCCTCAAACAAACATGAGTTCCTTATCCTCACTTGGGGGGCTATTGGAATTTGCTATCGGACTTTCTTCAAGGGTTGACATCAATGAAAACCAACCCAATTAATCAACAATACTTTTTTCTAAAATACTTTTTCGAATAAATTTTGATGGGATGTTGCTAAGATGCATTGATTCAAATAAATCCCAAAAGGTGCTTGTTAAATTTCATGAAGGAATTTGTGGAGGAAATTTTTCACCTACAACTACAACACATATAATTATGAGAGAGAGCTATTACTAGAAAACCATTTTTAAAGATTCATATGAAATGATCAGAAACTGTATTTCTTTCCAAAGAATTTTCTGTAAAAATGAAAAGAGAAGCAATTTCATTGCAGTATATAATTGTTGAAGAACCTTTTGTACAATGGGGACTTGGTGTTATTGGCCTAATTAATCATAATTCTGGCAAAGGCCATTCTAATATTCTTACTTCAACTGACTATTTTACAAAATGGAAAGAAGTTGTAGCCCTCAATAAGGTTGATTCTGACAAACTTACAATTTTCCTCAAAGAGGATATTTTATCAATATTTGGAGTCCCATAGAATTGTTTCACAAACAATGGATCAATATTTATTGGATCAAAGTTTACCAAAATTTGTGGGTAATTTGGTATTATAATGGGACAATATTCAAACTATTATCTTTAGGGAAACAGTTTGGCAGAATAAACAAACAAAACATTGATCCAAATTTTGAAAAAGAAAATTGATAAGAAAGAAAGAAATTGACATACAAAGTTGATAGACACATTATGGGAAAGTAGAATTACACCAAAAGATAGCACTGGGTTGTCACCATATACAATAGTATATGGAAAGAATAATAATGACAATTCATTCGGAACTAAATTCCTTATAATATGTTATAAATTATGAAGACACAGAAGAAATATATCCTCTATAAAGAAGGTATAATCAGTTCATGCATATGGAGGAACAAAGAAATGAGGCTTTGAGGAAGATAAATCAAAGACATTAGACCATAAATAAATATTTTGATCAGGGTGCAAGAACAAAATATTTTCAAAGGAGACAACTAGTATTATTATGGAATAAAGCCAAGGAAAAGCCTTGTTTACACAAAAAATTTGAAGCGTTATGGATCAACCCATATGTCATTGAGAAAATCTTGGGATACAATTCTTATTTACTCAAGGATATGTAGGGAACAATTTAGATGTTTCCATTCAATGGACAACATCTTAAAAGTTTTTTTCTCTTGATCAATCTTGCTCTCGCATGTACATAGTTTGTTTTCTTTTCCTGTACATATTTCGCAATTTTTATTTTCCAATATCTTTTCTCATATTGATTCCATGCCCAACGAGAATGATTATGGATTCGTAGAAACCCACGGGGGGTCACTATCCCACAGTTGGAGCCAGTTGTTGATCTATATATAGGTTAGTACATTTTTCCTTCTATCATTTTGTACTTAGAAAAACATTTTATCCATGCCAGGTTCATGATCCATCTCCATCGAGTTTTGCCTTACTCAAAATACACTTGTATTCTCCATTGTATCCAAATTGCACCAGTACTTAGTCTTGTTCTTAAACTATTTGAATATTGGTGAGTCCACGGGTTGGTCTCATTATTTTCACTCAAGTTCGTTCCTTTGTCGTCACTATTATGCACTCTGTGTTTTGTGATCCTCATATCGCACTATACTTAGAATATTTTTGAGTTCATTTTCCACTGCAAGTTTGATGTACTTATCTGATACATTTTCTTATGATGACTACAAGTTTTATCGACCGAACTATAATACTTAGTCATTTTCAATATATGTTCTTACCTCTCTTTATAGTCCAAAACTTAATCGATTTTCCATGTTACCGCGGGTTCGTGGGCCATAAAAAAATTCCAATCTTATTCTCCCTACGTTCAATTGATAAAGTCCTATAATTAACCATTTTTTAGTTTCTACCAAAGGTTCATATTAGTCCTACTATCTATTGATATACAAGTCCAATCGATATACAAGTCCAATCCTCCGTTAATATACATGTATTAACTTGTCACTTTTCCCAAGACATATTTAATGCTAATTTTACGGAGGATAACACCTATTTAAATATTGAAAAGGTTGTTACTAATGGCAGAATTCTCAAGGTAATTATCCATTTAATTCACATTAATCCTTCCATTGAAAAAAGAGTTATGATTTATATTATAATTTTTTTTTATTTTGAAGTTAATTTCTTAAAGCAACTTTACAATAATCCATCAACTTCATCAAAATGACTATGAGAAGAAGAGAACAATTATGTGGGGATACTCTGAATTTATTTGGATGATAGGACTAGAGGTTCTAGTGGTCAAGATCCTATTGGTATTATTCATCATTTTCATTACCAGAAAGAAATGAAAATAGATTTTGGACATCAAGCATTTCCTTAGACGGATGCATACATGAGCTCTTTGATTCTAGAGAAATAGTTTCCTGGTGTGTTGAAAAAATTAATAAAAATTGAAGGACGATTCAACTTCGAGGCGATTCTCCTATTTCTCTATCACAATCAATTTTCAAAAGAATGTTAAATATTCTAGAGCCAATGATCACATTCAAGGTAGATGAGGCCAGAAAGTTATTTAAGGATAGAGACAATGGACTAGAACTCTCATAAGAATATCTTGAGTATCCTGCAACAATATCGAAGGACATATAAAAAATTTAGGCCAGTTTACTTAAAAATACTTATCGAGAAATAGCATGGATTTTATCCAAATTTTTAGGTCAAGAATCCACAAAAACCATTCCTTAGTTGGGTCTTTATATTCTACATTTCACAGTTCATGAACAAGCAATTTTTGACCACGTGAAAATTATTTATGGGGAAATATCTTCACAATTATCAAATTTCAAGAAAAATAAGATATTTTGTATGTCTTCCTATTTGATAGTTTATATCACTTACTACCAGGTATTTAAGGGTTTGAGTATCAGAAGACATGTTTAGTGTAAAATACATCCAGTACCAATCTAGTACCAGTCCATATGGAAAGAAAGGGACACTTATCATTTTTACGAAGTTTACAATGCATTTGTATATTATTTCAAGAAACTTATCTTTGAATTGAAGACATCTATATTTTTCCTGGAAGCATCAACCTTCATAGATAAAAATGGGAGCATTGAGAAAATGGAACATTATAGTGTGGTAAGAATCTATTTTTCTCATGAGAAGCCCCTTTATCTACCTTATTAAATTCTAGATAGAATGTGTATCATATAGCTTTCTAGACAATATAGGTTTTGGGTACATTTCTTCTACAAGAAAAGGAAGAAACAATTCATTCTGCTGCCATGGAAAATTGGGGAAATTTTATTAAGAAGTATTTCTAAAATTGATGAATTTCTAGTACAATTGGACCAATACAGTTTAAAATTTGTAGAAGATATCAAGGGTTTCAACCCAAACCATATTTTTATGGACCCCATGAAATTTGTCATATTTATCATTTCACTTGCTAATACATTTTGATTTCGAGAAGAGGAGGGTGATAGTCAAACCCGACAACACCAATTTTTGAAATAAAAATAAAGGTTATTGAGACTATTGTTAGTACTACAGATCAACATAAATAGAGGGGAGGAGTGGAAAATGAAAGAAGTACTCATTCTCCCAATGTTTCACTGAAAATCGCCCAACCCAAGCAAAGTTATCAATCAGTGACAACATGGAAAAATAAGTCTTCAACTAATAATTTTGATGATGGAGGCAACAAAAACCCTCCAAAGGGAAAGTTGGAGTGGTCTCATAAACTCCAGGTTAAAATAAAAAGACAAAATTCTCAACAAGAGGTAGAATAGCACGTACCAGAGACCGATATTATCCTTGAAGATATGGACCTAGATGTTGACATCGAGAATACAAAAATTCTTGATGATGAGTAGAGATTGCAAGAACATAAGGAAATTGCAACCGAAATTTCAATTCAAGAACAAGTTTTTTCAGAGGAGGAATCCTTCACTGTGCAAAATGCCTTATTTGATATAAGTTCCAAAAAAAATATTTTTGAAAGACTTAATTCAAAAAATAAAATAATTCAAGGAAAATCTTGTTCGGAGTTAGATCTCAGTGGCATACCACCTTCCAAAATTTCTAGAATTCCCAGAGCTATAGGAGATTCTTTAGAAATGTCGGTGGATGATATGGAAACTGAAAATATCATGTTTAAAGGAAGGGTTAAGGAATTAGAGTATACTATAATAACACCCCTTATATTTTCTACTCCATTTTTAGTAGTCCAACCTTGGAAAAGCTCTGATAAAACCCCAAAATCAAGTTTAATGTTGAAAGGAACATTGATTCTACTTGCTACAGTTAGATGTTATATTGGAGAAAATATAAAGAAGAGAATGTCTCCCATTTTAGAGGCATGGGATTTAGCAAGAAACTCTATCTCTTTGGGTTACAAGATTCAAATTTTTAGAGAATATCTATAGGCTGAGTTAAAAAATGATGAGCATTTTTATAAAGATGTTGTAATTAAATTTGTTCTGAAAATTTAGGATATGACTAAACTCAAGAGAAAAGAAGAAGATTTTCCATCCCCGACATGTGTAAAACAATTGAAATCATGTTGGATAAAGAGAATTAAAACCTTAAAGGGGTTATTAGATGATCTTGATATTTTGAGTGTTAAAAGGAAGGAATCTTATTTGAAGTTGGTTGAGTTAGACCTTGCAGGAACTACTGGTGAAGTATAAAATCCTAAATTGATTTCAAACTCTATTTTCATAACAAGGGAACAATTTGAGGAGCATGTACAAATATTAAAGGGTGTATCATCAGAGAAGTTCAATAGTATGACCGAGTACACAGAGAAATGAATTGAAAGTTGGCTAGTAGAATATGTAAATAAAAATAAATACATTAAAGTTACATTGCAATAACTTTCAATTGATTTTAGAGAATTTTAAAATACATTGTGTAGATACATTGATAATTGGTTAAAGTTATCTTTAATATAAATTATTGAAGAGGACCAAACGGAAGAAGTTAGTACTGGTCATGAAACTGCAACCAAGGAGAATATAAGAGCAACATCGACCACAAAATAATCAAGAGATTCCATCACAACAAGTAATACAGATCACATTCTTTTGGATTCTTTTCTCTTCTTGTTCAAAAGTCATCCAATTTTGTTTGATATCTCCCAAGAAAAACATAACTAATTCTCTTATCTTTTCTCTTTGTCTTCCTTTCAGGTTCGACCCTGTTCTTGTTCCTATATTTATTTTATGGTCCACGAGATCCCAATCCCAGTCCAACTTTGGATGAATGCAATTTATTTTTTAAGACTATCAAAGACTATATTATTTTTTGAAAAAACTCCCAAATCGAAAATTTTTGTCATGTCATCAATGTCTGTGTTGTGGGTGTTCGAGATTCCTCCTGACTCACCCACCTTACACCTCCGACGATGATATGTCAAGGATCTATGGCCCAGATTTCTACAGGATGAACCTTGACAGATCCAATGACCATAACTAAAAATGAGGATCCAAAGCGCCTCTTCTCCCAAGGGGACCCACCTTCATCCCATCGACCAATCACTAGGTGACACTTGTCACCTCCTTGGACACATGGAATATTGATTTGGCAGGCCATGTAATCAGGTTGTTACCACATCCTCTCATAGCTTAGGTGGGACCTATGAAAAATCGATGTCTATTGTTGTGTCTCACCACTCACTAATCAACAATCTGGACTATCTCTTCAAATTCCTACTCTGAGCTCTTCATAGTTGTACTATGAACCCTTCGGGTTGTACTCCAAACCCTTCAAAGTTAACTCTGAAAATATCAACCCCTAAAAGGTTCACCACTTGACACGTGGCACAATGTCTATTGGAAACGTGGCATCATCACCACCTGACACGTGGCACGATATTTACTTAACATGTGGCACCATCCATGTCATCCTCTTAAGCCTTTGGTAGGAGATCAATGGTCTATATCTCCTTTTGGAATTCCTCTGACCATGGAAGATCAATGCTCTAGATCTCCTTTCAGAGTTCCTTCATTCATGATAGATCAACAGTCCATGTCTCCTTTCGAAGTTCCCTTGTTCATGATAGATCAACAATCTAGATATGCTTTTGGAGTTATAATCCAAACCCCTCAAGGTGGTACCCAGAACCCTTCAGATTTGTACTCCAAACTCTTCAGAGTCAACTCTGAAACAATCAATCTCCAAAAAGGTTTTGAAATGTGCATTTAGTCTCTACCATTGATCACTTGTCGAAATGAATGGACAAATTTGTTGGCTCGTTGATCAAGGTTGTGATGGAATATTCTTTGATACCCTCTTATCGATGTTGTGCAACTTCCACAATATTTTAAGCATCGATTGATAAGCCCCGATGGTATCTAAAAGGGAATTTTATTTGATGCTCTTTGTTGGACACAGATAATTTTGAGCTTTTGAACTTTATATTTTACCTCTTAGAAATAAAAGTTTTTACCCAAAAAAGAAAAAAACTTAGAGAGTTTCCCTTTAATTTTAAATCAAATCCATTGGTTGTTATTTAGCAATACAATGCTTTTAATATCTATCATCGATGAGTTTCTTTAATTTTATCTAACAATCCTAATGATCTATAAAGTGTTGGATCTGCTTGAGTTTTAAAGGAAATCCTTGAATGGTCGCTTCACAGCTCTGCGCTTTGGGTATTCCAGTAAACCCAAACAACGAAAACCATGAAATTGTGAAACCCAAAGATAACCACTCGTGACTTTTCCTAAATAACTCATGAACTCGAGTCATAGGACATGTGTCCTTTAAAAATATTTCCTTGAGTTGACACGTGACACTCATTTTTGACATTTACGTTGGATGATTCGCACGTTTTCAAGTGACACGTGGCACCTCTCTTTTCTTGAAACGTCATCAAAATGACATCATCCCTACCATGCCACTCTGAGAGATTACTCTTCGGGAGTTTCTCATTTCACAATCCATGGATTATCAAAGTGTCAAAGTAAAGTGATAACAAAATGTAAAAGGGTTTTTTAAGGAATTAATAAAATAGTTAACAGCTTTATTTAGTCATGATTAAGCGTCGGTTTATCAGTTCGCAATTTCATATTTCAGAAAGTTTCCCTTGTGTTATATTCAAAACCTCTGAAGTTCGAACTTACAAAATGCTTAAAGTTAATGCAATGTTTTAAACATGATTAATTAAGATTTAAAAGTGATTACTCTGAGATGAACTCCTCCGCGAGTTCGGACTTTGGGAGATTTCCACCCTATCACATCCAAAACTCTTGAACATGAACCATCGAAGTATTAATGAAATTTATGATTGATTAAGGATAATGATTTCAAATAAGGATTGGGAATCACCAAGTAATGAATTACATTAAGTTTAATAAATTCTTCGTCAGTGGATCTATATGAAGATCGATAGTCCTTTTGAATAAAGCACTTCGAATTTCAAAATCATTTTTACCATTTGCAATTAGAAATTTCTTATTCAGTGAAGAACTTACAGACTCCTCTTGTCATAGGTAGACTAATTCTATTCCCCTGAAAATTATGGCACCACAAAAATCTGCAAAGAAGTTCGACGCATCAGGTGATGATTCAAATATGAACACATATGTTCTATCAGACACAACTCCATGAGTTGTCGATGCCATTAAAACTTGGAGGCAGGATTTTGATGGCTTGGAGAATGAAATCATTAACTGTCCATATGACTCCACTGAAGAAGATGGAAACTCCTTTACAACTAATCTTAGACATTTAGCACAGTCTGAGCTACATAAAATCTTTGCGCAACCAAGAGTCATACCCTATAACGATGTGATAATTTGGGCTTTGGAACATGTCAACATCCAAACCAGGAGTATCATCAACCACCAATAGTTTGTCGTCATCTTGTTCCAACCAGATCAAGTGCAAGTAATGTACAATCTTTCCCCTACTCCTAAATACACTTACAATGCCGCATTTCTTCTAGAGTTTGAGAAAAAGAAATGCACCCAATATGCCAGAAATGGCCATGATAGACCCGGTCGGGACATCCGAAAAAATTCAGAGCTGATTCTCATGGTATATATGCCATGACATCTTTAGATGCTCATATGTTGTATTTAGCCATGATTCTCTATCATCTATTCGAGAAGAAGAGCCCTACACATTTATCGGTTGAGTGGGTAGCCATCATGAATGAGGTCGCTAAGGGTTATACTTTCAACTAGGCCAAGATGCTATCAGATAATTTGGCCAAGGAAACCGTTGAGTATAAATCAGAAAAGTCAAAAGGGTAGCCTGCCCCTTTTTACATGTTGGCATATTTTATGGATGTCATTTGTTTCATGACCCCTTTTCCCCTGATGAACTAGATTTGGACCTCGGCTAGTTCTAAGCCAATTCATTTCTACCACTCCAAATTATGGGAGGAGAATGCCAAATATTTCTTTTATGAAATCCATCAAAAAGTGTTGGTACCAGTTCACATAGCTATTTATGGTCACCCACCTCCTTGGATTTCAGAAAGGATTATGGGGAACCTAAGCAAGCTTACATATTGGTTCATTGAGAAAAATTTATCCTATAAAAGATATTTGGTTGTTCGGTTCCTCCTCATTCCCTCCCATAGTTTTTACTCGAAAGGATGGTTTGTAGAGAAGTGCCATAGCAGAAATTAGCAGGAGGTATCAACAAAGATTTGAAAGCATCTCAAAAAAAGGTTTGGTCAACTTTCCCCATTCAAGTTGGCATGTTTACGTTATTAGATTCCGGTCACTCTAAAGTCGAGGCCGCAGCCCTGGAGGATGTCAAATTAGTTGACATCGATTTCAAGAAGCATGATCCAAATAAGATACTGGAAAATCATATGGCTCAGTTTAACATGAAGCGATACATCCACGAGAATTCCCCTTATGATGAAATATTTAGGGGAGTTAGATCTTATGAGGAAGTCTGAAGAAGATTCTAGATTTTGCCTTCTGACCAACAAGTTGGTTTCATCAGCTTTCAAAAACACAGACGAAACAACCTACCAAAGATATTTCAAGGAGAATCAACACCCATGCCTTCTTCACAGTAAGATAGACCCACAAGATTTGAGATAAGTTTCTCCAATACGAACAAAGCTGAATAAGTCCCAAAAAGTTCAGAGGGGTTATTTCAAGAAGTAAAAAAATGACTGTCGAGTCTGATTAGCCAACAAGCATTAGCTCAGTTTGAAGCTTTCCTGAATCAGGGACAAGTTGTTCCTCCTTCAACACCAACTACTTCTACTGACACCCCAAATACAATAGGTCAGGAACAATCCACTTCCATTATTTATCTTATTCCATCATTAACCCCTTTACAAGCTAGCTTCGGAAATCCTAGTTCGGTGATATTACTCCCATATTTCCCAAAGAGATGCCTCCCTCGGATTTCTTATTTAGTAAGAAACAAAATGTCATCTTGAAGAGAGAATATCTCCAAAAGGATGGAGTTATCACTAAAGGAAAAGACTGGTGTATGACGGGAAAGACCGTGATGGTCCAGAGTTTGCAAAAGAAGTTGCAGGTTTGTTAGGGGATTTTTCCACTGCCAATCAATGGTTAGTGGACAATTTGACTGAACAACTGCGACATAAATTCCTCTTGGTAGAGAAACTGTAGAGTAAGATATATAATATAGAGTAGACTGTAATAAGCAATATGAACTAGGACTTTGAGCTAATCAGGGCTAGCCATCAACATCAAATTAACCAATTATAGGATAACCTTGACATGTTCCACCAGAGTTCACAGACCAACCAAGGTTTGGTCACTCAACATGAATATTTGATAAAGTAGCTACAGGTCAGACTGACCCTAACAAAGAACACAACGATATAAATTTTGGCCTTCAAAACACAAGCACCAGAAGTCAATGAGAGGCTGGAAGTTTCCCAACAAGAACTCTATTTAAAAGTAGATTCTATCCAGAAATGATATCAGGTAGTACACCTTTGTCTAAAAGATATCTATGTCAAGGAAAAAGAGGCCTTCTTGGCCTGGTCTAAGTTTCAAGAAGTTCTCATATGGACACAGAAAGATAATACCCCTGGTCTTACCCTTATCTCTCATTCTAAACAAGTAAGAGGGGAAATGGCCCTAAAAGCCTGGGAAGAAAATATGGAAGAAGGCAAGAAACTGGCCAGAGATGTAAAAGAGGCTTTTCTAGAGGCATTGTCTTCATTAAATAAAAATCTGATTGAGATCGAAGGGAATAATATCTCAAAGGATTTGGGGCAGATTGAGATAGAAATGAACCATCAAATCTCTTGAAATAACAAGGAAGATACTCAAGAATCCATCCAAGAGATGAGCCAGATCGATCTACTTAAAATAAACGAATGGTTTGTTAGTCCAATTTCACAGTTTCAGGCCACATTCTAAGAAGTGAACATGATCCAGGAGAAGCTTCCCCAAATACAGAAGAAGATGTTTTCCTTCGAATTAAATGAAAGGATTTAGCCTTCAAGGTTCGTGGTAGCATTGATGGACAGAAGCACCCAATGCATTGAACATAGAAAAGAAAGTGTAGCTAGTAGAAAATGAGAAAGCATGCACAACATCCACCTCCTCCACCCACTCTACCTTTCATCCTCCAACAGTCACTTACCTTGTCTATTCCTATCGCCTGCATTCTTGCATCCACTCATCCCACCTCCTCATTAGACACTTGTTCCCCCATCATTCTTTTAGTGAACATATACTCTTCCCTGTAACCATTAACCATCCCTTAATGAACCAACACTGAGCTATTTATCTAATTATTCCCTCATGACTCCAACTAGAATTCCTTTCCCCACTGAACACACACAAAGGGAGAGATAGAAACGAGATCAAATGGCCAAGATGGTAAGCCAAATGATTGGGGTGGCCTTGATGATATGTGTACCTAACTCAAATATAAAAGGAAATATAGTGCATCTGCAAGTAGACAAAGAGATAGAGGAAGTGCCAGCAAAACTCAACAATATTTTCACGTTGTTATTTTATTCAGATGTATTCTATTTTTAGTCAAATATTGTGGGAACTCCAAAAGTTTTCAGTTGTGAATTTTTTTGTATAAATAGATAGATTTAAGATCTATTTGAGGTTGCTTCTTGTCGAATGTAAAAGAGAAACTTTTTTTGAGTATTAATACAAGTGCAGATAGAGATTCTAAGTTTCGTTCAATTTGACTTATGTATTCCTTTTGTGTTTCCATTTCTCTGAATTTCTTTCTATAATTCTTGAAGAGTGATTAATTGCAATTTAGTACTACATCTATTGTGATCATATTATACTAGGAGTTCATTCAGTAAACAACTTTTTCTCTATTATTACTATGAGTAAAACAAGACTTGTGTTCTGTGTGAATTATTGCATTCTTATATCATGTTCAAGGGTACATCTTCTACTTTTCTTCTACTGCAAACAAGGTGAGACTTATCTATAATTGATACCTAACTTTGTTTAATAGTTTTGTAAATATTTCTACATCATTTGACATTATAATTGTGACTCAGATAATGAGATACAACCTCTGTACAGTCTTATTATTAATTTCCTTTAAATATTATTTCTCATAAAACTAAAGGTAGAAAAAAATAGTCATAAAACATTTCATTTAAAACCTTTGATGCCTGACATTATTCTTTGAGCCTTAGGAATCAATCTTAGGAACAAAACTCTTGCATGAGAGTGTTGGAATAGGCTCTGAAACTAGATTTTCGGTGGATGATTATATTTGCTCTAGATCTTTTCCAATGAATCAACGACTCTGGTTGGTTCAGAGTACATCTTCTATGGGTATCATATCTTACTTTGATGAAGATTCAAGATCTATTATTATGCCAGATTGACGACCAATATTTAATCATACCCCTACACCATTTGAGGGTCCATATCTAATTGTCATGCCAATTCGACGACCATGATCCTCTAAGGCAAAACAAGGGTCTTTCTCAGGCTTAACAGTTTGGTCCAAGACTTATCCAAATTTCACGATGGTTTTCTCTAGTCTATTTTAAGGATTTTGAGTTTGGGAGAGATCTCATTTGGGTCCAAGGAATTCCATTTCCTATCCAGGGTGCCTCTATTTGATCATACCCCGAACGTACTCACTTGTTGCAGGGATTTCAATAATGTGTTACACATGTACATACACTTACATATATGTGCATATATATAAGATCATGATTGTGCACATGATATGCAAGAGCCATGGTATGTCATTTAAATTGAATAATACATGAGGCTTGTATATTTATATATATAGAACGAGCATGCACCTGATTGGTTCTAAATCTACCCAGTTTACATCTTAACACAATTAAATAGTTGCAGTATCTCTTACTAAAAGTAGAAACAATTGACAAGCAAATAAGAAATTCCTTCCCTTCCATTCTATCATATGTTAGACTCAAGAAATACCAAAGGAACCAACATTATTACTACCACACAGGTACACTTATTCAATTCCATACAATTATGCCTCTTATAAATATAAGGAGCTTCTAAGGAATACAAAATAATCCCATAAATCAAGCGTTCATATTCAACATCTCTATGCAAGCATTCATGCACCATAAATTCAATTTAATACACACATAGTAAAATAAACACTTATCTATAAATAAGGAAGGATAAGGGAACTGCTAAAAGGGTGTGCCACTCTCCACCCAACCATAGGCGAGTTGCACCAGTTTTCCTAGCAGTCGACCACCCATGAGCTAGGGTACGATGTCATGAGGAAAGGTTTCTATCTTTATCTATGAGATGACAAGAGACACAGTTCTCCCCTATAATTATTCTTCTCCCAAAATTCCTTTTGAGGATCCCTTATGTTCCCCCTACTCTAGTGCTCTCTAGACTCAACTATGTGTCTCTTTTTGTCCTCTATCCCCTTTTTTGTGTCTTATTCCCCACAATTTTGGGGTAGAGTCAGAAGCTTCCCAAAGGGACTATTCCCATTCCTCTCATTGATTTTCAAGAGGACTCCCCAACCACCAGTTTGAATGGTAATCAAAATTATGGGAAGAGGATAGTTCACGGTCTATACTCTTTTTAAATTTTGAAAAAGTATTGTCTTGGTAGGGTCATTTCAACCAATGAGGGTCTCCCTCTTTCACCATTCCTCTCATGACATCATAACCTTTGAAGGTAGTCCCTTCAGCAGTATTTCAACAAATCCATGTTGCATTAATAACCAAATATTTATAGTTCATAATTTATCAAAGGTCCATTGTCTTTCAAAAATCACATAGCAGGCTTGTCTAAAGTTTTGGACATGATAATAATTATATTTATGAACTGGGGGAAAACAGGGGTGTTACATTACGAGTTTAAGATGAAGGTGTGTCAAGTTAGTGATAAATGCCTAATTTCTTAAAGTTTCTTGGACTTGATGTCAGGTATGACATCAATAGTGAGTCCATTGCTCCATTATTGATTCAGGATAGATCATTATATCATTATATAAATTTTCATCTATATTGGTGTTGTTTGGGAGGAAAAATTGGAAGAATTGGCTTGTAGGGCCCATTTTAGTGGCAGGTCCCATTTTGGTGATTTTGGGTCTAGAAACTTCTAGAGATACTTTGGGGCAT
>ML782773.1:154153-203787 GCA_009831015.1 Picea engelmannii
CTAATGAGAGACCCTTTCTCTCTTATTTATACTCTCCAAGTAGCTTCCTTTGGGGGTTATATTCTAACTGTTTTACCCAACTTCCTTATTTTAGGGATAACCCACTTTTAACTACTTTACCCATTTGCAACCACTTTACCATAAATAGAAAACTCACCACTTATTGTTGCAAGTAATTTATTTTTAATTATTTTCTTATTGCAACAACTTTACTCATGATTAACTCCTAGTTACAACCACTTTGACTAGTAGACTCCTTCTAGGATCCTCTACAATAATTGACTTCTTTGACCTTCTAGGGGCTTCTATATAACTCATGAGGTTTCTCTAAATTCATTGAGCGATATCTCCTCAATCATGAGGAACTACGTGACATACCACATATCACATAAAACGATACGACATGTATTATCTATCCATGATAATATTACTTGCAAATTCACTAATCTTCATTAAATTATTCCTCATACAAACATGTGGTCATTATCTACACTTGGGGTTCTACCATAATTTTCTACGAGACTTTCTTCAAGGGTTGACATCAATGAAAACCAACCCAAATAATCAACAATCCCCCCCTTTGGCATTGATGGCAACACATTGATGCAACACTAAAGTCATAACACTCATGCTCCCCCTGTGACCATCACTCCCCCTGGAATCATGCCTATGTTCTTTCTCTCCATCAATATGATGACTCCATGCATTTGATGAATCTCTCCCCCTTTGACATCAATGGCAAAGGTAACTGCCCTGTCGGGGATGCTCCCCCTAACTAAACTCTCCTTCGGATTGCTTCCCCTCTATGAACTGTCCTATGTCCTCTTCATGGTGCTTCCTCATGTAAATTTAATACATATTAGAATAGAATTCAAAATTCATTATGGGTTAGAAACTATTCCTAGTTTCTAGCAAAGATACTCAAAAGCTTCCCTTGGAAGCGGTTTTGTAAAGATATATGGAATCTATTCTTTGGTCCCAACATACTCAACTCAAATTTTCTTATCTGCAACTTGTTTGTGTAGAAAATGAAACTTGATTGGATAGTGTTTCATCTTAGAGTGCATCACTGGATTCTTTGAGATACTGATGGCACTTGTGTTATCATAATATATCGGAATGGGCTCATCATACTCAACCTGTGTATCTTTCAATGTTTATTTCATCCATAAGACCTGTGTACAACATGTTGTTGTTGCAATATACTCTACTTAGGTTGTAGATAATGATATTGATGACTTTTTCTTTCTTAGCCAAGAGACCGAACACTCACCCAAGTAGAAATTTTCTCCACTTTTACTTCTTCAATCATCAAGGAACCTACCCAATATGCATCTGTGTAGGAAATAAGTGATAGATCCTTCCTTTTTGGATACCATAATCCAAACTCTTATGTACCGTTGAGATATATAAATATTATATTAACTTCCAAAACATGTGATTCCTTTGGTGCTACTTGAAATCGTGCTACCTCTCCAACTACCTGCATCACATCTAGTCTAGAAGTTGTCACATAAATTAAGATGTCAATCATCGACGTATACTTCCTCTAATACATAGCCTTTGAATCGTCATATTTACTTAACTTGCAACTAGTTTTCATAGGAGTACTGACTAGTTTTCAATCTTCCATTTCAAACCTATTTAGCATTTCGCTGATATACTTGGTCTGAGAGATAAAAATACCTTGATTTCTTTGACATATCTGAAGACCCAGAAAGAAAGATAATTCTCCAATTAATGACATTTCAAAGTCATCCTTCATATCCTTTGGAACGTATGGCTCATCATGTCATCATCACTACCAAAGATAATATCATCAACATAAACTTGAATTAACAAAATACTCTCTTGATTTACCTTGATGTAGAGGTTGTTGTATGCATTCCCATTCCTGGACCCTTATTTTTATAAGTATATGTCCATTTTGGAATACAATGCTCTAGGGGCCTATCTAAGACAATACACAGCCTTCTTCAACTTGCAAACATAATTTTCATTCTCTTACAACTGAAATGCTTTTGGTTTCTCAATGTATACTTCTTTCTCTAGATCACCATTTAGGAAGGATGATTTCACATCCATCTAATACACTTTAATATTATTGGAGCATGCCTAATCTAGGATCGATCTGATTGCTTCCATTCTAGAAACTAGGACAAATGTCTCTTCAAAGTCTATGCCTTCAACCTAAGTGTATCCTTTACATATCAATCTATCTTTATTCCTTCTAACATGTCCATATTTGTTCAATTTGTTTATGAAAACCCACTTTGTACCGATCACATTCTTGTTCCTTGGCCTTGGAAATAGTTCCCAAGTGTCATTGTTCTCTATCTGATCTAACTCTTCATCCATGGCTTTGATCCAAAATTAATCCTTGTTGGCTTCTTCAAAATTGCTTGTCTCAATGGTTGATAGTAGTGCCAAGTGTAGTTGTTCTGGTGAACATATTCTTCTTCTAGTTTCAACTCCTGCATCTTTGTTCCCAATAATATGACCTGGTGGATGATTCTTATGTATTCATCTACTAGGTGTCTTTGGAGGTACTTGAATATCTTGTTGTTCCTTCTCTTCCTCTTCTGACTTCTCTTCTTCTTCTTCCTCTTTTGCTACTTATTCTTCCTTTATTTCTTCTTTGTGAACCTGTTCCAATGAGTCCTTTCCTTCTTATTTTATCCTTCATTCACCTGTCTCATCAAACATCACATTGATGCTTTCCACAATTTTGTTGAGCCTTATATTGAAGCATTTGTATGTTTTTCTTATGCTAGAATACCCAAAAAGTATACCTTTGTCAACACGAGAATCAAAATTTCCCATTTTTCCATCTTCTCTTTTAATGTAGCATTTGCTTCCAAACACTTTGAAGTGCTTCACATTCATCGGTCTTCCTTTTTGTATAGCATAAGGAGTTTTATCACTGTTGTTTCTGAGAATTCCTTTGTTTTGAATGTGAATTGTTTTCCGCAGTACCTGTTCCCAAAAGACGTCTTTCAACTTGGTATCCATTAACATAGTTCAATCCATTTCATGTATCGTCATGTTCTTCCTTTCGAAGACTGCATTTTGTTGTGGTGTACTGGAAATGAAGAATTTCCTCTTTATCCCATGTTTACTACATAATTCCATAAATTCCTTTGAAGTAAACTCTCCTCCATTGTCTGATCTTAAACATTTTATTTTTGAATCTATTTGATTTTCAACCATCTCCTTGTACATATTTAAGTTCTCAAATGCCTTTGGCTTCGTCCTGAGCAAACAAACTACAATCATTATTTTATAATCATCAACTAATAGCATTAATTATTTCTCACCTTTCAAACCCTTTGTTCTAGTTGGTCAAACTAGATCAGTATGCAGAATTTCCAATGATGTTGTTGTGGATTATTCATTTGATTTGAATTTGGTATTTGTTTTCTTTCCTTGTTGAAAATGCTTTCATAATGTATTTGTTGTCTTCACAATCTGGGGAATTTCTCTGACTGCTTCCTTTCTACTGACCTTGACAATATTATCAAATTTTATGTGAACCATTCATCTGCACCATAACCAAACTTCATCTTCCTTTCCTAAACAGAACTTTTATTTTCCAATTTCACTTAGTACATATATGTTGCTTGGATTTCTCATAGTTGTTGCCACCAATCTTCCAAAATCTGTTTTTCTTATCTCACATTTCTATGAATCAAACACAAGTTTGTGACCTTGTTTACACATTTGAATTACACTTAGAATATTGTGTTTCATATCTTCCACTAGTAGAACATTTTATTCCTTGGCATCATTACTTCCAATATTGATTGTTCCTCTTCCAATGATTCTGGTTGAGTTGTTGTTTTCAAAAGATAATGATCCATCTCTTTCATTTTTCAAAGTTAGAAACTTGTCCTTATCACCTATCATGTGCTTTGAACAACCACTGTCAACATACCAACCACATTTCTTGTGTTGATATTGTAGAGAAAGTGTGCATTCTTCATTTTTGTATTGATTATGCTTCCTTATCCATATTCTTTACGATTCATGTCTGTGATTGTTATTCTATTGTGATTCTCTTGGAGAATATTTCATTCTACAATATTTTCCACGTGTCCAAATTTGTTGCACTTGTAGCATTCTACTTTAGTACTCAAAGATTCAAACATGTTGTAGCTTATGCTCTACATTTCATTAGACCTTCTTGGACAATAATTTCTAGACTTCATAGTTGTTTCTGTTTCTATTGTTGTCTCTGCAATTCATAGCCTTGTAACCAAAATTTTTACATCAATAACATAATCCAATAAAAATTGTATAATACCTGGGAGCTGGATATCTTCTGAAAGGTTCTTCTTTTCTAAATCCTTCTTCTTCTTGAGATGTTTTTACTTCTGACTGTTGTTGATTCTGAACTCTAAATATTCTTGGAGGTGGAGTATATATGTGATTCCTTTTGAAACTTCTTGTCTTCTTCCTTCTCATTAGATCCTATGATAGTATCTACATAGCTTCTTTTATTTATTTCCTAATCTGTTGTTTTGGAGCTTGAGCCCTTTTCTATCTAGTTGTATCCTAGTTCGGACTTGTCATGATGTGGCCTTTGACTACTAATAATCTCATCCAAAACTTTATAATTGTTCTTCATGTTTTTCTCCTAAAGGTCTTTTCTCAATATAATATCTAGTTGTTCTTTCAGTGTATCTTCAATTCTCTTGTCTTCTTCTACTTGGATTTTTAATTTATTCGTCATCTTCTCTAGTTCTTCGGAGGAGGAATTTTGAGCTCCCTCTTTTCTTTTTAGTTATGCCTTTAGTGACTTGTTTTTCTTCTTTTCCATTTTTATAACTTCTATGGAACTCAACAATTCTTCTCTGTAATCAACATATGTCTCTTCATATTCTTGTTCGGTGCCTTCTTCATCAAAGTCTTCTACTACCATGAATAAAAATATTTCTATATCACTATCGCTGACTTCATCTTCATTTGTTGGGGAACTTCTTTGGTGCAAAGGATTTTATTGAAATAATTATTTTTGGTTATTTTGCCTTTGTATATTTGTTTACCCTTAGAGTCATCATCTTCATTTATTTTATTTTTCTTATGGGGATACTTATTAGCAAAATGACCAATACCATCAAAATTAAAACAAATCAATGAAAGCTTACCTTTGTATTTTTCGGTTCCCTTTTTCAGTCTTCTGATGAAGTTGGCTACTTCTTCATTATCTTCTGAGATGTCACTGTTGCTACTATCTGAATTTTCCTTTTTCTTTCTCTTTTTCTTTGTATTCTTAGATTTTTTGAATGTTTCTTCCTTTGTAACTAGATTTTCTTGCTCTTTTCCCATCTCATAAGTTGTGAGTGTCCCATGTAACTCATCCATGGTCAATGTAGCTAGATCCTCTCTCTCTTCTAGTGATGAAATATTTGAATCAAATCTCATCAGTAGGGATCTCAATTCCTTTTTGACAATGACTTTTTCATTTAGCTAGTATGCCAAAACTTTGATATTGTTTACTACTTCATCAAATTGTGGAAAGTAGGTATCTATGTTTTCATATTCATTCATATTCAATTGCTCAAACTTTTCTCTGAAAATTTGAAGTTTAGCTTCCTTGACGTTCTCATCTCTTTCATATATATCATTTATTTTGACCCATATATCTTTTGTAGAATCACATTGGATAACTTTGGTTTATATAGATTTATTCAAACCAATTAGGAGTGCACTTGGGTCTCTTGAATTATTTTCTTCAAGTTTCTTTCCGTATTTATTTGTTGGAGGAATGATTGGTGCTTTGTATCCATCTACCACTGATCACCAAACATAAAATCATAGTTCCTGTATGTGTCTTCATTCTTATTCTCTAGAAGGCATAATCTTCCCCATCAAACTATGGTATCCTAATCTTAGAGTAATCCATGATCTCCTTCCAGTGGTTAAACTGTCTCTTGAAGGACATTTTGTGATACCAATTGTTGGATTACTGAGGCGGGGTGGGTGAATAATTAATAATTATTTTTAATCCTTTTTAACCACACTATATATAAGTGTTGTTATCCTTATGATCAGTTTACCAATATCATTCAACACGAGCTGAATAAATCATGAACAATGAGTAATCATTCATATACGCAGTACACTAGTATTTTTACGTGGAAACCCAATGCGGGAGAAAACCATGGAATGTGTTTTCTTATATGTCTTTAAAAAGTACATTCATTGGAAGCACCAACTTCCTTTTTTCTCCAACTACAACTAGAAGGATGCTCCATCCCCCCTAGATTCTTAGGATACAACCTGAGGGAATCTCCAACTCCCCAATTCTCTGGATACAACTAGAAGGAGGATACAAACCCTTATGTTCTCCAGCTACAATCTTCATGAAGTATAAATGTCAAATGTAAACAAACTATCACTGCCACTGAATCAACTTTGTCGCTATAATAACTATCACTAAAATCCTATCCCAACATGTACCAAACTTCTTCAAAAATTCCCTACAAATTCATGACCTATCTATACTGCAACATGCGAGTATTTGTGCCTTTCCATACTGCAACTCGTGGGTGTTTGTGCCTCTACTTGCTACAACTCGCAGACTAGCACAAAAATATGCTATTACACCAACACTCTGTCTATTTCTCTATTTGTTTCATTGTCTCAGAATTTGTCACTGTCTGATTACTCTGTATCTGCTCACAAACTAGCTGATCTGATAGAAAAAATAATCATCCAATATCCAAGTAGATCTAACACAACTATGTACTAGGTTCATACATATGTCTTATTTAAGTCATGTAATATAAGAACCCTTACATTAACCATACAACAAAATCTCACTATTATGCAAACCCAATCTGTACTGATAACACTATGTCTCAACCATAAACCCTCAACCATACTCTAGATAACATAGGATATGTCTTAAAAAGATGCTCAATGAAGTATCCCAACAACTAACAACCAATACAGTATCATTGTATCTATGTAGATATGTCTTGTACAGAATATATCATACAACAAACAATCCCTCAAGGAAAATATCTCAATCTCCCATCACCATATAAAAACATTCACCAAGGATCTACTTTAGATAAGCATAAAACATACCTTCTATTACTGTAGATAGATATGTTATACCTTCTTATTGTTAGACCTTCTTGTAGCTTCTTCTCTACTCAACAACATGTCATTGAAGATAGATTTGATATTCCTTTTCATCTTTGGCAATAGATCCCCACTTTGTCTTCATTAAACCCGTGGGTATCCGTGCTTTGTCCCATTGTGGCCCACGAATTTCTATGCCCTTCTAGTACTACAACCTGTGTATGTCTTAAGTAAAACCCTAGCTCAATACCCACAGTCTCGACCCTTCAAACCTACTACTTTTTTGCTGGTTTAGACTCACTGCTATAGTTTTTTCAATGATTCTTTCCCATAACATTTCACAAAATAGATATTCAATGTGCTCAAATTAGGTGCTAATGAGATACCCTTGCTCTCTTATTTATACTCTCCAAGCAACTTCCTTTTGGGGTTATCTTCTAACTATTTTACCCAACTTCCTTATTTTAGGGATAACCCACTTTTAACTACTTTACCCATTTGCAACCACTTTACCATAAATATCAAACTCACCACTTCTTGTTGCAACTAATTTATTTTTAATTATTTTCTTATTGCAACAAATTTACTCATGATTAACTCCTAGTTACAACCACTTTGACTGGTATACTTCTTCTAAGAGATTCTAGAATAATTGACTTCTTTAACCTTCTAGGAGCTTCTAGATAACTGATAAGGGTCATCCAACTTCATTAAGCCATATCTCCTCAACTGTGAGGAACTACATGACGTACCACATATCAATAGAAAGGATACACCATGTACTATCCATCCATGATAGTCTTACCTGCAAATTCACTAATCTTCATTACATTATTCCTCAAACAAACATGAGTTCCTTATCCTCACTTGGGGGGCTATTGGAATTTGCTATCGGACTTTCTTCAAGGGTTGACATCAATGAAAACCAACCCAATTAATCAACAATACTTTTTTCTAAAATACTTTTTCGAATAAATTTTGATGGGATGTTGCTAAGATGCATTGATTCAAATAAATCCCAAAAGGTGCTTGTTAAATTTCATGAAGGAATTTGTGGAGGAAATTTTTCACCTACAACTACAACACATATAATTATGAGAGAGAGCTATTACTAGAAAACCATTTTTAAAGATTCATATGAAATGATCAGAAACTGTATTTCTTTCCAAAGAATTTTCTGTAAAAATGAAAAGAGAAGCAATTTCATTGCAGTATATAATTGTTGAAGAACCTTTTGTACAATGGGGACTTGGTGTTATTGGCCTAATTAATCATAATTCTGGCAAAGGCCATTCTAATATTCTTACTTCAACTGACTATTTTACAAAATGGAAAGAAGTTGTAGCCCTCAATAAGGTTGATTCTGACAAACTTACAATTTTCCTCAAAGAGGATATTTTATCAATATTTGGAGTCCCATAGAATTGTTTCACAAACAATGGATCAATATTTATTGGATCAAAGTTTACCAAAATTTGTGGGTAATTTGGTATTATAATGGGACAATATTCAAACTATTATCTTTAGGGAAACAGTTTGGCAGAATAAACAAACAAAACATTGATCCAAATTTTGAAAAAGAAAATTGATAAGAAAGAAAGAAATTGACATACAAAGTTGATAGACACATTATGGGAAAGTAGAATTACACCAAAAGATAGCACTGGGTTGTCACCATATACAATAGTATATGGAAAGAATAATAATGACAATTCATTCGGAACTAAATTCCTTATAATATGTTATAAATTATGAAGACACAGAAGAAATATATCCTCTATAAAGAAGGTATAATCAGTTCATGCATATGGAGGAACAAAGAAATGAGGCTTTGAGGAAGATAAATCAAAGACATTAGACCATAAATAAATATTTTGATCAGGGTGCAAGAACAAAATATTTTCAAAGGAGACAACTAGTATTATTATGGAATAAAGCCAAGGAAAAGCCTTGTTTACACAAAAAATTTGAAGCGTTATGGATCAACCCATATGTCATTGAGAAAATCTTGGGATACAATTCTTATTTACTCAAGGATATGTAGGGAACAATTTAGATGTTTCCATTCAATGGACAACATCTTAAAAGTTTTTTTCTCTTGATCAATCTTGCTCTCGCATGTACATAGTTTGTTTTCTTTTCCTGTACATATTTCGCAATTTTTATTTTCCAATATCTTTTCTCATATTGATTCCATGCCCAACGAGAATGATTATGGATTCGTAGAAACCCACGGGGGGTCACTATCCCACAGTTGGAGCCAGTTGTTGATCTATATATAGGTTAGTACATTTTTCCTTCTATCATTTTGTACTTAGAAAAACATTTTATCCATGCCAGGTTCATGATCCATCTCCATCGAGTTTTGCCTTACTCAAAATACACTTGTATTCTCCATTGTATCCAAATTGCACCAGTACTTAGTCTTGTTCTTAAACTATTTGAATATTGGTGAGTCCACGGGTTGGTCTCATTATTTTCACTCAAGTTCGTTCCTTTGTCGTCACTATTATGCACTCTGTGTTTTGTGATCCTCATATCGCACTATACTTAGAATATTTTTGAGTTCATTTTCCACTGCAAGTTTGATGTACTTATCTGATACATTTTCTTATGATGACTACAAGTTTTATCGACCGAACTATAATACTTAGTCATTTTCAATATATGTTCTTACCTCTCTTTATAGTCCAAAACTTAATCGATTTTCCATGTTACCGCGGGTTCGTGGGCCATAAAAAAATTCCAATCTTATTCTCCCTACGTTCAATTGATAAAGTCCTATAATTAACCATTTTTTAGTTTCTACCAAAGGTTCATATTAGTCCTACTATCTATTGATATACAAGTCCAATCGATATACAAGTCCAATCCTCCGTTAATATACATGTATTAACTTGTCACTTTTCCCAAGACATATTTAATGCTAATTTTACGGAGGATAACACCTATTTAAATATTGAAAAGGTTGTTACTAATGGCAGAATTCTCAAGGTAATTATCCATTTAATTCACATTAATCCTTCCATTGAAAAAAGAGTTATGATTTATATTATAATTTTTTTTTATTTTGAAGTTAATTTCTTAAAGCAACTTTACAATAATCCATCAACTTCATCAAAATGACTATGAGAAGAAGAGAACAATTATGTGGGGATACTCTGAATTTATTTGGATGATAGGACTAGAGGTTCTAGTGGTCAAGATCCTATTGGTATTATTCATCATTTTCATTACCAGAAAGAAATGAAAATAGATTTTGGACATCAAGCATTTCCTTAGACGGATGCATACATGAGCTCTTTGATTCTAGAGAAATAGTTTCCTGGTGTGTTGAAAAAATTAATAAAAATTGAAGGACGATTCAACTTCGAGGCGATTCTCCTATTTCTCTATCACAATCAATTTTCAAAAGAATGTTAAATATTCTAGAGCCAATGATCACATTCAAGGTAGATGAGGCCAGAAAGTTATTTAAGGATAGAGACAATGGACTAGAACTCTCATAAGAATATCTTGAGTATCCTGCAACAATATCGAAGGACATATAAAAAATTTAGGCCAGTTTACTTAAAAATACTTATCGAGAAATAGCATGGATTTTATCCAAATTTTTAGGTCAAGAATCCACAAAAACCATTCCTTAGTTGGGTCTTTATATTCTACATTTCACAGTTCATGAACAAGCAATTTTTGACCACGTGAAAATTATTTATGGGGAAATATCTTCACAATTATCAAATTTCAAGAAAAATAAGATATTTTGTATGTCTTCCTATTTGATAGTTTATATCACTTACTACCAGGTATTTAAGGGTTTGAGTATCAGAAGACATGTTTAGTGTAAAATACATCCAGTACCAATCTAGTACCAGTCCATATGGAAAGAAAGGGACACTTATCATTTTTACGAAGTTTACAATGCATTTGTATATTATTTCAAGAAACTTATCTTTGAATTGAAGACATCTATATTTTTCCTGGAAGCATCAACCTTCATAGATAAAAATGGGAGCATTGAGAAAATGGAACATTATAGTGTGGTAAGAATCTATTTTTCTCATGAGAAGCCCCTTTATCTACCTTATTAAATTCTAGATAGAATGTGTATCATATAGCTTTCTAGACAATATAGGTTTTGGGTACATTTCTTCTACAAGAAAAGGAAGAAACAATTCATTCTGCTGCCATGGAAAATTGGGGAAATTTTATTAAGAAGTATTTCTAAAATTGATGAATTTCTAGTACAATTGGACCAATACAGTTTAAAATTTGTAGAAGATATCAAGGGTTTCAACCCAAACCATATTTTTATGGACCCCATGAAATTTGTCATATTTATCATTTCACTTGCTAATACATTTTGATTTCGAGAAGAGGAGGGTGATAGTCAAACCCGACAACACCAATTTTTGAAATAAAAATAAAGGTTATTGAGACTATTGTTAGTACTACAGATCAACATAAATAGAGGGGAGGAGTGGAAAATGAAAGAAGTACTCATTCTCCCAATGTTTCACTGAAAATCGCCCAACCCAAGCAAAGTTATCAATCAGTGACAACATGGAAAAATAAGTCTTCAACTAATAATTTTGATGATGGAGGCAACAAAAACCCTCCAAAGGGAAAGTTGGAGTGGTCTCATAAACTCCAGGTTAAAATAAAAAGACAAAATTCTCAACAAGAGGTAGAATAGCACGTACCAGAGACCGATATTATCCTTGAAGATATGGACCTAGATGTTGACATCGAGAATACAAAAATTCTTGATGATGAGTAGAGATTGCAAGAACATAAGGAAATTGCAACCGAAATTTCAATTCAAGAACAAGTTTTTTCAGAGGAGGAATCCTTCACTGTGCAAAATGCCTTATTTGATATAAGTTCCAAAAAAAATATTTTTGAAAGACTTAATTCAAAAAATAAAATAATTCAAGGAAAATCTTGTTCGGAGTTAGATCTCAGTGGCATACCACCTTCCAAAATTTCTAGAATTCCCAGAGCTATAGGAGATTCTTTAGAAATGTCGGTGGATGATATGGAAACTGAAAATATCATGTTTAAAGGAAGGGTTAAGGAATTAGAGTATACTATAATAACACCCCTTATATTTTCTACTCCATTTTTAGTAGTCCAACCTTGGAAAAGCTCTGATAAAACCCCAAAATCAAGTTTAATGTTGAAAGGAACATTGATTCTACTTGCTACAGTTAGATGTTATATTGGAGAAAATATAAAGAAGAGAATGTCTCCCATTTTAGAGGCATGGGATTTAGCAAGAAACTCTATCTCTTTGGGTTACAAGATTCAAATTTTTAGAGAATATCTATAGGCTGAGTTAAAAAATGATGAGCATTTTTATAAAGATGTTGTAATTAAATTTGTTCTGAAAATTTAGGATATGACTAAACTCAAGAGAAAAGAAGAAGATTTTCCATCCCCGACATGTGTAAAACAATTGAAATCATGTTGGATAAAGAGAATTAAAACCTTAAAGGGGTTATTAGATGATCTTGATATTTTGAGTGTTAAAAGGAAGGAATCTTATTTGAAGTTGGTTGAGTTAGACCTTGCAGGAACTACTGGTGAAGTATAAAATCCTAAATTGATTTCAAACTCTATTTTCATAACAAGGGAACAATTTGAGGAGCATGTACAAATATTAAAGGGTGTATCATCAGAGAAGTTCAATAGTATGACCGAGTACACAGAGAAATGAATTGAAAGTTGGCTAGTAGAATATGTAAATAAAAATAAATACATTAAAGTTACATTGCAATAACTTTCAATTGATTTTAGAGAATTTTAAAATACATTGTGTAGATACATTGATAATTGGTTAAAGTTATCTTTAATATAAATTATTGAAGAGGACCAAACGGAAGAAGTTAGTACTGGTCATGAAACTGCAACCAAGGAGAATATAAGAGCAACATCGACCACAAAATAATCAAGAGATTCCATCACAACAAGTAATACAGATCACATTCTTTTGGATTCTTTTCTCTTCTTGTTCAAAAGTCATCCAATTTTGTTTGATATCTCCCAAGAAAAACATAACTAATTCTCTTATCTTTTCTCTTTGTCTTCCTTTCAGGTTCGACCCTGTTCTTGTTCCTATATTTATTTTATGGTCCACGAGATCCCAATCCCAGTCCAACTTTGGATGAATGCAATTTATTTTTTAAGACTATCAAAGACTATATTATTTTTTGAAAAAACTCCCAAATCGAAAATTTTTGTCATGTCATCAATGTCTGTGTTGTGGGTGTTCGAGATTCCTCCTGACTCACCCACCTTACACCTCCGACGATGATATGTCAAGGATCTATGGCCCAGATTTCTACAGGATGAACCTTGACAGATCCAATGACCATAACTAAAAATGAGGATCCAAAGCGCCTCTTCTCCCAAGGGGACCCACCTTCATCCCATCGACCAATCACTAGGTGACACTTGTCACCTCCTTGGACACATGGAATATTGATTTGGCAGGCCATGTAATCAGGTTGTTACCACATCCTCTCATAGCTTAGGTGGGACCTATGAAAAATCGATGTCTATTGTTGTGTCTCACCACTCACTAATCAACAATCTGGACTATCTCTTCAAATTCCTACTCTGAGCTCTTCATAGTTGTACTATGAACCCTTCGGGTTGTACTCCAAACCCTTCAAAGTTAACTCTGAAAATATCAACCCCTAAAAGGTTCACCACTTGACACGTGGCACAATGTCTATTGGAAACGTGGCATCATCACCACCTGACACGTGGCACGATATTTACTTAACATGTGGCACCATCCATGTCATCCTCTTAAGCCTTTGGTAGGAGATCAATGGTCTATATCTCCTTTTGGAATTCCTCTGACCATGGAAGATCAATGCTCTAGATCTCCTTTCAGAGTTCCTTCATTCATGATAGATCAACAGTCCATGTCTCCTTTCGAAGTTCCCTTGTTCATGATAGATCAACAATCTAGATATGCTTTTGGAGTTATAATCCAAACCCCTCAAGGTGGTACCCAGAACCCTTCAGATTTGTACTCCAAACTCTTCAGAGTCAACTCTGAAACAATCAATCTCCAAAAAGGTTTTGAAATGTGCATTTAGTCTCTACCATTGATCACTTGTCGAAATGAATGGACAAATTTGTTGGCTCGTTGATCAAGGTTGTGATGGAATATTCTTTGATACCCTCTTATCGATGTTGTGCAACTTCCACAATATTTTAAGCATCGATTGATAAGCCCCGATGGTATCTAAAAGGGAATTTTATTTGATGCTCTTTGTTGGACACAGATAATTTTGAGCTTTTGAACTTTATATTTTACCTCTTAGAAATAAAAGTTTTTACCCAAAAAAGAAAAAAACTTAGAGAGTTTCCCTTTAATTTTAAATCAAATCCATTGGTTGTTATTTAGCAATACAATGCTTTTAATATCTATCATCGATGAGTTTCTTTAATTTTATCTAACAATCCTAATGATCTATAAAGTGTTGGATCTGCTTGAGTTTTAAAGGAAATCCTTGAATGGTCGCTTCACAGCTCTGCGCTTTGGGTATTCCAGTAAACCCAAACAACGAAAACCATGAAATTGTGAAACCCAAAGATAACCACTCGTGACTTTTCCTAAATAACTCATGAACTCGAGTCATAGGACATGTGTCCTTTAAAAATATTTCCTTGAGTTGACACGTGACACTCATTTTTGACATTTACGTTGGATGATTCGCACGTTTTCAAGTGACACGTGGCACCTCTCTTTTCTTGAAACGTCATCAAAATGACATCATCCCTACCATGCCACTCTGAGAGATTACTCTTCGGGAGTTTCTCATTTCACAATCCATGGATTATCAAAGTGTCAAAGTAAAGTGATAACAAAATGTAAAAGGGTTTTTTAAGGAATTAATAAAATAGTTAACAGCTTTATTTAGTCATGATTAAGCGTCGGTTTATCAGTTCGCAATTTCATATTTCAGAAAGTTTCCCTTGTGTTATATTCAAAACCTCTGAAGTTCGAACTTACAAAATGCTTAAAGTTAATGCAATGTTTTAAACATGATTAATTAAGATTTAAAAGTGATTACTCTGAGATGAACTCCTCCGCGAGTTCGGACTTTGGGAGATTTCCACCCTATCACATCCAAAACTCTTGAACATGAACCATCGAAGTATTAATGAAATTTATGATTGATTAAGGATAATGATTTCAAATAAGGATTGGGAATCACCAAGTAATGAATTACATTAAGTTTAATAAATTCTTCGTCAGTGGATCTATATGAAGATCGATAGTCCTTTTGAATAAAGCACTTCGAATTTCAAAATCATTTTTACCATTTGCAATTAGAAATTTCTTATTCAGTGAAGAACTTACAGACTCCTCTTGTCATAGGTAGACTAATTCTATTCCCCTGAAAATTATGGCACCACAAAAATCTGCAAAGAAGTTCGACGCATCAGGTGATGATTCAAATATGAACACATATGTTCTATCAGACACAACTCCATGAGTTGTCGATGCCATTAAAACTTGGAGGCAGGATTTTGATGGCTTGGAGAATGAAATCATTAACTGTCCATATGACTCCACTGAAGAAGATGGAAACTCCTTTACAACTAATCTTAGACATTTAGCACAGTCTGAGCTACATAAAATCTTTGCGCAACCAAGAGTCATACCCTATAACGATGTGATAATTTGGGCTTTGGAACATGTCAACATCCAAACCAGGAGTATCATCAACCACCAATAGTTTGTCGTCATCTTGTTCCAACCAGATCAAGTGCAAGTAATGTACAATCTTTCCCCTACTCCTAAATACACTTACAATGCCGCATTTCTTCTAGAGTTTGAGAAAAAGAAATGCACCCAATATGCCAGAAATGGCCATGATAGACCCGGTCGGGACATCCGAAAAAATTCAGAGCTGATTCTCATGGTATATATGCCATGACATCTTTAGATGCTCATATGTTGTATTTAGCCATGATTCTCTATCATCTATTCGAGAAGAAGAGCCCTACACATTTATCGGTTGAGTGGGTAGCCATCATGAATGAGGTCGCTAAGGGTTATACTTTCAACTAGGCCAAGATGCTATCAGATAATTTGGCCAAGGAAACCGTTGAGTATAAATCAGAAAAGTCAAAAGGGTAGCCTGCCCCTTTTTACATGTTGGCATATTTTATGGATGTCATTTGTTTCATGACCCCTTTTCCCCTGATGAACTAGATTTGGACCTCGGCTAGTTCTAAGCCAATTCATTTCTACCACTCCAAATTATGGGAGGAGAATGCCAAATATTTCTTTTATGAAATCCATCAAAAAGTGTTGGTACCAGTTCACATAGCTATTTATGGTCACCCACCTCCTTGGATTTCAGAAAGGATTATGGGGAACCTAAGCAAGCTTACATATTGGTTCATTGAGAAAAATTTATCCTATAAAAGATATTTGGTTGTTCGGTTCCTCCTCATTCCCTCCCATAGTTTTTACTCGAAAGGATGGTTTGTAGAGAAGTGCCATAGCAGAAATTAGCAGGAGGTATCAACAAAGATTTGAAAGCATCTCAAAAAAAGGTTTGGTCAACTTTCCCCATTCAAGTTGGCATGTTTACGTTATTAGATTCCGGTCACTCTAAAGTCGAGGCCGCAGCCCTGGAGGATGTCAAATTAGTTGACATCGATTTCAAGAAGCATGATCCAAATAAGATACTGGAAAATCATATGGCTCAGTTTAACATGAAGCGATACATCCACGAGAATTCCCCTTATGATGAAATATTTAGGGGAGTTAGATCTTATGAGGAAGTCTGAAGAAGATTCTAGATTTTGCCTTCTGACCAACAAGTTGGTTTCATCAGCTTTCAAAAACACAGACGAAACAACCTACCAAAGATATTTCAAGGAGAATCAACACCCATGCCTTCTTCACAGTAAGATAGACCCACAAGATTTGAGATAAGTTTCTCCAATACGAACAAAGCTGAATAAGTCCCAAAAAGTTCAGAGGGGTTATTTCAAGAAGTAAAAAAATGACTGTCGAGTCTGATTAGCCAACAAGCATTAGCTCAGTTTGAAGCTTTCCTGAATCAGGGACAAGTTGTTCCTCCTTCAACACCAACTACTTCTACTGACACCCCAAATACAATAGGTCAGGAACAATCCACTTCCATTATTTATCTTATTCCATCATTAACCCCTTTACAAGCTAGCTTCGGAAATCCTAGTTCGGTGATATTACTCCCATATTTCCCAAAGAGATGCCTCCCTCGGATTTCTTATTTAGTAAGAAACAAAATGTCATCTTGAAGAGAGAATATCTCCAAAAGGATGGAGTTATCACTAAAGGAAAAGACTGGTGTATGACGGGAAAGACCGTGATGGTCCAGAGTTTGCAAAAGAAGTTGCAGGTTTGTTAGGGGATTTTTCCACTGCCAATCAATGGTTAGTGGACAATTTGACTGAACAACTGCGACATAAATTCCTCTTGGTAGAGAAACTGTAGAGTAAGATATATAATATAGAGTAGACTGTAATAAGCAATATGAACTAGGACTTTGAGCTAATCAGGGCTAGCCATCAACATCAAATTAACCAATTATAGGATAACCTTGACATGTTCCACCAGAGTTCACAGACCAACCAAGGTTTGGTCACTCAACATGAATATTTGATAAAGTAGCTACAGGTCAGACTGACCCTAACAAAGAACACAACGATATAAATTTTGGCCTTCAAAACACAAGCACCAGAAGTCAATGAGAGGCTGGAAGTTTCCCAACAAGAACTCTATTTAAAAGTAGATTCTATCCAGAAATGATATCAGGTAGTACACCTTTGTCTAAAAGATATCTATGTCAAGGAAAAAGAGGCCTTCTTGGCCTGGTCTAAGTTTCAAGAAGTTCTCATATGGACACAGAAAGATAATACCCCTGGTCTTACCCTTATCTCTCATTCTAAACAAGTAAGAGGGGAAATGGCCCTAAAAGCCTGGGAAGAAAATATGGAAGAAGGCAAGAAACTGGCCAGAGATGTAAAAGAGGCTTTTCTAGAGGCATTGTCTTCATTAAATAAAAATCTGATTGAGATCGAAGGGAATAATATCTCAAAGGATTTGGGGCAGATTGAGATAGAAATGAACCATCAAATCTCTTGAAATAACAAGGAAGATACTCAAGAATCCATCCAAGAGATGAGCCAGATCGATCTACTTAAAATAAACGAATGGTTTGTTAGTCCAATTTCACAGTTTCAGGCCACATTCTAAGAAGTGAACATGATCCAGGAGAAGCTTCCCCAAATACAGAAGAAGATGTTTTCCTTCGAATTAAATGAAAGGATTTAGCCTTCAAGGTTCGTGGTAGCATTGATGGACAGAAGCACCCAATGCATTGAACATAGAAAAGAAAGTGTAGCTAGTAGAAAATGAGAAAGCATGCACAACATCCACCTCCTCCACCCACTCTACCTTTCATCCTCCAACAGTCACTTACCTTGTCTATTCCTATCGCCTGCATTCTTGCATCCACTCATCCCACCTCCTCATTAGACACTTGTTCCCCCATCATTCTTTTAGTGAACATATACTCTTCCCTGTAACCATTAACCATCCCTTAATGAACCAACACTGAGCTATTTATCTAATTATTCCCTCATGACTCCAACTAGAATTCCTTTCCCCACTGAACACACACAAAGGGAGAGATAGAAACGAGATCAAATGGCCAAGATGGTAAGCCAAATGATTGGGGTGGCCTTGATGATATGTGTACCTAACTCAAATATAAAAGGAAATATAGTGCATCTGCAAGTAGACAAAGAGATAGAGGAAGTGCCAGCAAAACTCAACAATATTTTCACGTTGTTATTTTATTCAGATGTATTCTATTTTTAGTCAAATATTGTGGGAACTCCAAAAGTTTTCAGTTGTGAATTTTTTTGTATAAATAGATAGATTTAAGATCTATTTGAGGTTGCTTCTTGTCGAATGTAAAAGAGAAACTTTTTTTGAGTATTAATACAAGTGCAGATAGAGATTCTAAGTTTCGTTCAATTTGACTTATGTATTCCTTTTGTGTTTCCATTTCTCTGAATTTCTTTCTATAATTCTTGAAGAGTGATTAATTGCAATTTAGTACTACATCTATTGTGATCATATTATACTAGGAGTTCATTCAGTAAACAACTTTTTCTCTATTATTACTATGAGTAAAACAAGACTTGTGTTCTGTGTGAATTATTGCATTCTTATATCATGTTCAAGGGTACATCTTCTACTTTTCTTCTACTGCAAACAAGGTGAGACTTATCTATAATTGATACCTAACTTTGTTTAATAGTTTTGTAAATATTTCTACATCATTTGACATTATAATTGTGACTCAGATAATGAGATACAACCTCTGTACAGTCTTATTATTAATTTCCTTTAAATATTATTTCTCATAAAACTAAAGGTAGAAAAAAATAGTCATAAAACATTTCATTTAAAACCTTTGATGCCTGACATTATTCTTTGAGCCTTAGGAATCAATCTTAGGAACAAAACTCTTGCATGAGAGTGTTGGAATAGGCTCTGAAACTAGATTTTCGGTGGATGATTATATTTGCTCTAGATCTTTTCCAATGAATCAACGACTCTGGTTGGTTCAGAGTACATCTTCTATGGGTATCATATCTTACTTTGATGAAGATTCAAGATCTATTATTATGCCAGATTGACGACCAATATTTAATCATACCCCTACACCATTTGAGGGTCCATATCTAATTGTCATGCCAATTCGACGACCATGATCCTCTAAGGCAAAACAAGGGTCTTTCTCAGGCTTAACAGTTTGGTCCAAGACTTATCCAAATTTCACGATGGTTTTCTCTAGTCTATTTTAAGGATTTTGAGTTTGGGAGAGATCTCATTTGGGTCCAAGGAATTCCATTTCCTATCCAGGGTGCCTCTATTTGATCATACCCCGAACGTACTCACTTGTTGCAGGGATTTCAATAATGTGTTACACATGTACATACACTTACATATATGTGCATATATATAAGATCATGATTGTGCACATGATATGCAAGAGCCATGGTATGTCATTTAAATTGAATAATACATGAGGCTTGTATATTTATATATATAGAACGAGCATGCACCTGATTGGTTCTAAATCTACCCAGTTTACATCTTAACACAATTAAATAGTTGCAGTATCTCTTACTAAAAGTAGAAACAATTGACAAGCAAATAAGAAATTCCTTCCCTTCCATTCTATCATATGTTAGACTCAAGAAATACCAAAGGAACCAACATTATTACTACCACACAGGTACACTTATTCAATTCCATACAATTATGCCTCTTATAAATATAAGGAGCTTCTAAGGAATACAAAATAATCCCATAAATCAAGCGTTCATATTCAACATCTCTATGCAAGCATTCATGCACCATAAATTCAATTTAATACACACATAGTAAAATAAACACTTATCTATAAATAAGGAAGGATAAGGGAACTGCTAAAAGGGTGTGCCACTCTCCACCCAACCATAGGCGAGTTGCACCAGTTTTCCTAGCAGTCGACCACCCATGAGCTAGGGTACGATGTCATGAGGAAAGGTTTCTATCTTTATCTATGAGATGACAAGAGACACAGTTCTCCCCTATAATTATTCTTCTCCCAAAATTCCTTTTGAGGATCCCTTATGTTCCCCCTACTCTAGTGCTCTCTAGACTCAACTATGTGTCTCTTTTTGTCCTCTATCCCCTTTTTTGTGTCTTATTCCCCACAATTTTGGGGTAGAGTCAGAAGCTTCCCAAAGGGACTATTCCCATTCCTCTCATTGATTTTCAAGAGGACTCCCCAACCACCAGTTTGAATGGTAATCAAAATTATGGGAAGAGGATAGTTCACGGTCTATACTCTTTTTAAATTTTGAAAAAGTATTGTCTTGGTAGGGTCATTTCAACCAATGAGGGTCTCCCTCTTTCACCATTCCTCTCATGACATCATAACCTTTGAAGGTAGTCCCTTCAGCAGTATTTCAACAAATCCATGTTGCATTAATAACCAAATATTTATAGTTCATAATTTATCAAAGGTCCATTGTCTTTCAAAAATCACATAGCAGGCTTGTCTAAAGTTTTGGACATGATAATAATTATATTTATGAACTGGGGGAAAACAGGGGTGTTACATTACGAGTTTAAGATGAAGGTGTGTCAAGTTAGTGATAAATGCCTAATTTCTTAAAGTTTCTTGGACTTGATGTCAGGTATGACATCAATAGTGAGTCCATTGCTCCATTATTGATTCAGGATAGATCATTATATCATTATATAAATTTTCATCTATATTGGTGTTGTTTGGGAGGAAAAATTGGAAGAATTGGCTTGTAGGGCCCATTTTAGTGGCAGGTCCCATTTTGGTGATTTTGGGTCTAGAAACTTCTAGAGATACTTTGGGGCATTAAACGACACTTTTGGGATAAAAAATTTGCAATATTAGCTCCCAACTCCTTGACATTCATATGAAAAAGTTATACCTATTGCAAGTTGACCTACCTTGTTGACCACCATGGTAATGAGTGAATGCCATATTAGCGCTCATTACTCACACATGTGGGGCTAGTCACATTTTTACTTTCAAGAAAATTCTAGAGGGTCCAAAACCCTAACACTAATTGAGAGTTGAGGCATGAAAAAACCCTAACCCTAACCCTAGATGGATATAAAGATATGTTAAATACTAGGCTACTAGGAAGAGAAGGGGTTCCATTATTTTGGTATTTTTATTGTTTCATAATTGTCAAGAAGAGCATCTAAGAGTGGGATATCCAAACATAACATATGATTTGGAATATTTTTTAGTATCCATTCAGGCCACAATTTCCATGTAAACTCCATAATGATTCCCCCTTTCTTTGTACTTTCATTTCATAATTGTGAAAAAGAGAGTAGAGCATAGTCCTCATCTTCTAGCTAGGTTTTATCCCGTATTGAGTTTCCTAGGTCACATCTTCTGTTCATTTTCTTGTTTCTCTCTTTTTAGTTTTAGTTATATCCATAATCTTAAACACTACGATAGGGATATTAAATATGATATTTAAGGTAGTAAACCACATAATAAAATATTTCAAAATATTGTAAGGTTTTTTGTGACAAATTGTTCTAATGGAATATCTACGACAATTTACATGTCGGTTATTTTAGGGTAGGTTCGCAAGAACTAGTCCAAATCCCCATTTCCCTAATGGATACCCCATCATCAATGGAAAAAGAAAAAATATTGTTAAAATTAATTTTACACTCCTTTTGGCAAATGAAAATATCAAATTATGTAATTTAACTAAGAAAATTGTACTTGAGAGATAGTTGGGTTATTAAAAGAGAAATATGAACAATTTTCATCTTCTTGTGTAGGTCCAAGGTTTGATATCCATTTTGTAACCCTCGACACTCTTTCATAATAATTTTCTTATTTAGCGATAAAATCAACTATATTAATGTATAAGGAACATAGCTACGCGAAGTCGAGAATGAATAGTTGGAGAGGAGGAATCTTCCATTGCAGCTAGGGTTTTCCCTAGCCGCAGGCCTTGGGTTTGTCAATCTTGCCTCTAGAATCCATAGTAGTCAACTTGGGTTTTCTCGATCTCATCTCTGGAAATCCCAACCATCATTTGTTCATTTCCCTCACCTTTGCAATATGTTCAGATATCACATTCGCCATCTATTCCCCACCCTCACCCTTTGCATGATCGATTTTGGAGTTGTGCCAGTAGTGGCTCTCTAATGGTAGTGATCCCTCTCTTCATTTCCTATAATTTGGAAGCTATATGATTTTTTTTTTTGAAGCATCATGGATAGGCCCTCCATTGAAGTAGCTAGGTGTGCCAAATGAACAGATTCCATTCCCAGTCCAGACTTATTGGGAAACTCTGTGGAAAAATAGAATTCTATCATTCTGATAGAGCTTGGTTTAGTCGGTAAGTTCTTAGGCCTCTGGCCCAGTCTTAGGGTTGTTCTTGAATGGATTTTTGATAATTGTCCTAAGCAAGACCCTATGGATTCTTATTTTAGAAAATGATTTTATGTATTTATTTTTAAAACCATTGAAGATCGGCACCAGATCTTCAGATATGGCCCATATTTCCTAGGTTCCATGAGAATGTTTCTTTCCCACTGGACCCTCGACTTCAATCCAGATATGGAGATATTTTCTTCTCTTGTTTGGATCATACTTCCATGACTCCCCCTTATTTTTTGGGGTGAAGCCTCCTTCAAATCCATAGGAAATAAAATAGGTCGGTTTATAACCCATTCTGAACCAGAGGTGATTCAAATCAATATAGATGGTTGGAGTCATCTTCAATCCCTAGACTATGAGCAGGTTCCTTTCAAATGTAACAGTTGTCATGAATATGGGAACTTCACCAAAAGCTTCCCCAAAGATAAAGAATATTCTCCATTACAAAATAATGTGGATCAAGGATTCAAGCATGTTTCAAGAAAGCATAAGGAACAACATCCTAGGGGGAATCATCCTAACCACAAATCTCAATCTTTCTCATATATTCCCTCCAATAACATGTATGAATCTTTGGAATCTCAAGATGAATAATCAGAGGACTTTGTGGAGAATGTTCCTCATTATAACAATCTAGAGACCAAATTTGAGAAACCAATAAAAGAAAAAAAGAATCTTGAAAACTCGGCTAAAGGTAAGGAAGCCCTGAGTGGGGGTAGTGCATTTTCGATTAGGATGGTATCATATCATAATCCTGTGGATAGGCCTTTGATTGGGGTTTATGTTTCTCCCCTCAATCCATCTGTAGGAGTAGATATGGGAGATGCGCAAAAGGGAGAAGATCCTAAATCTCCCTCGTATACAAAAATACTAAAGAATAATCCTCGTCCTTCTTCCCCTCTAACAAGAGAAAGAAAAGAAAACAAAAATCGTAAAGAGAAAGATCCAGAATCTGGAAACTCAGGAGGCTCTTAGAAAACTTTGGGTAACATCTCATATAGTGATAGGATATTTTGGATTGTCAGTTAATTATATTTTGATTTTTCATTCTCTTGTGTAATCAATTTGTAAGGATTTATTCTTGCAATCAGGAAGTAGTTAGTTGAATCTAGGGAAGTCTTGGTCTTGGCTCATCAAATCCAACCTGGTAATTTTGGTTCCTTTCTTCCATAGTATATCTAGCAAGGTGAATATTTTGAAGTTTGTACTTTGTCGTTAGCTTTGACCCGACCCTTTTAATATATATTTTTCCCCAGTTTCTTTAAAAAAACAAAACTCTATCAATACCTTCATCAACCTTTGACATATAATTCAAATTTGTGTTCTAAGGAGTTCACTCATAGAAAAACTACCTATACTAGTGGGAAGGATTGGTAGAGAGTTTCCTCCATATTAGCGATGAGGATTTGCAAAGGATTATCCATACTTTTAAATATACATTGGCAAGGAGGAGTTCACTCATAGAGAGTCAAAATTTACTATTGGGAAGGATTAGTAGAGGTTTTCCTCCATATCTGTGGGGAGGATTTGCAAAGGATTATCCATACTTGTAAATATACATTGGTAAGGAGGAGTGCACTTATAGATAATATACCTATATTGGTGCGAAGGATTGGTAGAAGGTTTCCTCCATATTTGCAGGGAGGATTTGCAAAGGATTATCCATACTTGTATTTATACATTGGTAAGGAGACGTCGACCTGGTAGTGGCCAACACAGTTATGGTTTCATTGTTAGAAAAAAAATCCCTCTATGAAAATGTCTTAGTTGGCTATGTATCTACACCTTGATACGAGGCTCTTATAAAATAATAGCATCAAATATTTGTTTGTGTAGGTTATCCATTTTTCTTGTCAAAGAGAAGGCATGAAACGTAGATTGATCTAGATATATGTAACCAATTTTGGAAGCACTAGAGACTTCCATGTTATTAAAACCTCTAAACATTATGTATTATGTTATATTATTTCATATATGATTATCTCTAAGCATTCTAGTCGGTGAATTGAATGACATAATTTTATTATAGGGAAAATAATGCATGATGAAATTCTTATGTTAATTGGATTGGATAAGAAAATATTTAGCCAACACAATGATTCCACAATGATGGTTTGGGGAAAATAATGCATGATGCAATTTCTTGGGATCCACTAAATCCAACAAGGGGGGAAATGGATATGATCCAATAATATATCTATCACTAAGACCAACAAGATCAAGTGATATGGTTAGATATTTCTTGTGAACTAGTGGCATAAAATTCAAAAGCAACCCAATTATTTGCATTGCTACAATGAGGAGTATCCTCATGAGCATAATTCACTGATCGAAATAAGCAACAAAAAATCATTAAGGGCATAATACTTGATAAAACAGTTAAAGAGAGTTTTCACTATGAATCTTCTTCATTAGAAATATTGTCCAATATTAACACCATCTTTCCATGTCTACATGTATGACATTTATGATCACATGATTCTTAGTGTCTTGGTTGATCCATACAACCTTGTTTAGCCTCCTTAACTTATCACATTATATATGAGTTCATTTAAATCATCAAAGAATACCATTTTCAAAATCTCTTATCCATTTTAGTAAGTGCATGTGATCATATTCCAGGTAATGATAAAAGAAGCATAGGAAAAATAAGTCGCATGATCGAGCTTGATCTAGATTTTATGAGTGGAAGAAAATGAACAATAAGAAGAAAATGAGTGGAAGAAGATTATTATTATTAATATTAACACAGAGATAAAATGAACAATAATAGAGATACAGTAAAATTGGCTTCTATTCAATAAATAAATATGTTGAAACTATAAAATGCAGATTGAAACAAGCTTGCTAGAATGGTGGCGGCTTATCTCTGAGAAGAAATGTAATGATTGCGCTCATTTACAAGAAGATGAGTACAATGAGGCTCTAAAAGCCTTTATTTACAATAAATATGAAATGCCAAAACCCTATAAATTCAAAAACCTAACCATAGGATATGAAGCGCCAAAATTCATGTGGGCCCTATTGGGGTAAGTTGGTACATCAACTTCCCGGGGTCGTAACTTTTGCATATGATCTCTGTTTTAGGTGCACGATAGCCCGTTGGAAAGGTATATCCAAGGAATACACATTATACCATCAAACTATGACTCTGTCTATATTTTGACTATGGAAATCCCTAAAAATGTTGTTTAGGGCCTCAAAAAGGCCCCGCAACTTCATGACCTGAAAACTAAGAAAAAATGGCCAAACTCAAAAACTACCAAGGTGAGCTAGTTGGAATAGGTGGGTGGCCACCAATTTTCACCTGAATAAATCCTCCCCCCTTAGGAATAAATGGTATCCATTTCATTTATTTGCCCCATCAGATGAGGAAATTTCTACTGAATTTGGCGTCGGTTGAGCCACTTGCCTTGGTGAAGGAGTTTCTCAGCTTTGACAACTTGATAAAGCTGGATCCTCTATTGGCAAGTGCCTTTGACCTGTGTGTCCATGATATGATCAGTGAATTCCTGTTCCATGCAGTCAGGGTTGAGCTATGTTGGTGTCTATTGTTATGTTATCTCTGAGGTGTCCAATAATGGTAGAAAATATGGTCGAAGGAGATCCACATTGAACAATGGGTGCAAGCCAAGGAAGGGGGAAATGTTGATCTCAAAAGACTTACTTCCCATAACCTTGGTGATGGTGTAAGATGAATAGGGGAGTGGATGAAGCTTCCTATGGGGTCCTGTAAGGAGTTATTTTTGTAAGTGCAACCAATCTTCGTCTCCCACCTGAAAATTGTGTTGCACCCGATGTTGATCATGGCATTGTTTGTAATTGACATTGGACTTCTGTAAAATATCCTGAACCTGCTGGTGAATGTTTTGGATCCGCTCAATGAAACGAGTGGATTTTTCAGCTTCATTTTGAGCATGGGATGATTCTTCCTAGGTGGCTGCAAGGGGTAGTGCAACATCCATGGGACCCAATGGTTGAAATCGCAACCCCACCTGAAAGGGGTTGTGTCTAGTTGAGCTATGTAGGGCTCTATTGTAGTTGTGTTGAACATAGGTAAGACTGTCATCCCATGTGCGGGGGTGCTTGGAATTGTACATGTGCAGGATATGCACAATCATCCAATTGACGACCTCAGTTTGGCCATCCCTCTGGGGGTGGAAGGTAGTGGATTTGGTGAGCTTGGTGTCCAGCAGTGACCAAAGGCTCAACCAGAATGTGTTGAGGAACTGGTTGTATTGATATGAGATAATGGTTTGTTGTATCCCAAAATGTACCCACACTCGTTCAAACAATATCTTGGCAGTGGCCTCCACTGTGATTCTCTTCTTGGTTTTGCTCGATCTCATCTCTAGAAATCCCAACCATCATTTGTTCATTTCCCTCACCTTTGAAATTTGTTTAGATACCGCTTCTGCCATCTGTTCCCCGCCCTCACCCTTTGCATGATCGATTTTGGAGCTATGCCAATAGTGGCTCTCTAATGGTAGCAATCCCTCTCTTCATTTCCAATCATTTGGAAGCTATATGAATTTTTTTTATGAAGAATCATGGATAGGACCTCCATTGAAGTAGCTAGGTGTACCAAACGAGCGAATTCCATTCCCAGTCTAGACTTATTGGGAAAATTTGTGGAAAAATAGAATTTTATCATTCTGACAGAGTGTGGTTTAGTCAATAAGTTCTTAGGCCTCTGGCCTAGTCCTAGGGTTGTTCTTGAATGGATTTTTGATAATTGGCCTAAACAAGACCCTTTGGATTCTTATTGCAGAAAATGATTTTATGTATTTATTTTTAAAACCATTGAAGATCGGGACCAGATCTTCAGATATGGCCCACATTTCCTAGGTTCCATGAGAATGTTTCTTTCCCACTGGACCCGCGACTTCAATCCAAATATGGAGAAATATTCTTCTCTTGTTTGGATCAAAATTCCATGACTCCCCCTTATTTTCTCTAGTGAGGCCTCCTTCAAAGCCATAGGAAATAAACTAGGTCAATTTATAACCCATTTTGAACCATAGGACATTACTAGCACATGTGCTATAATATGTGTAGACATGGATTTTTTCCAGAGGTGATTCAAATAAATATAGATGGTTGGATTCATCTTCAATCCATGAACTATGAGCAGGTTCCTTTCAAATGTAACAGTTGTCATGAATATAGGAACTTCACCAAAAGCTGCCCCAAAGCTAAAGAATATTCTCCCTTGCAAAATAATGTGGATCAAGGATTCAAGCATGTTTCAAGAAAGCATAAGAAACAACATCCCAAGGGGACTCATCCTAACCACAGATCTCAAGCTTTCTCATCTATTCCCTCCAATAACATATATGAGTCTTTGGAATCTCACGATGAAGAATCAGAGGACTTTGTGGAGGATGTTCCTCATTATAACAATCCAAAGACCAAATTTGAGAAACCAATAAAAGAAAAAAATAATCTTGAAAACTCGGCTAAAAGTAAGGAATCCCCGAGTGGGTGTAGTGCATTTTATATTAGGATGGTCTTAGATCTTGATCATGTGGATAGGCCTTTGATTGGGGTTTATTTTTCTCCCCTCAATCCATCCATGGGAGTAGATATGGGAGATGCGCAGAAGGGAGAAGATCCTAAATCTTCCTCGTATGCAAAAATACTAAAGAATAACCCTCGTTCTTCTTCCCCTCTAACAAGAGGAAGAAAAGAAAACAAAAATCGTAAAGAGAAAGATCCAAAATCTAGAAACTCAGGAGGATCCTAGAAAACTTTGGGTAACATCTCATATAGTGATGGAATAGTTTGGATTGTGAGTTAATTATATTTTGATTTTTCATTCTCTTGTGTAATCAATTTGTAAGGATTTATTCTTGCAATCATGAAGTAGTAAGTTGAATCTAGGGAATTCTTGGTCTTGGCTCATCAAATCCAACTTGGTAATTTTGGTTCCTTTCTTCCATAGTATAGCTAGCAAGGTGAATATTTTGAAGTGTGTACTATGTCGTTAGCTTCGATCAAAACATTTTAAGTGACATGATCGATCTTGATCCAGATTTTATGAGTGGAAGAAAATGAACATAGATTATTATTATTGTTAACACAGAGACAAAATGAACAATAACATAAATACAATAAAATTGGTTTCTATTCAATAAATAAATATGTTGAAACTATAAAATGTAGACTGAAACAAGCTTGCTAGAATGGTGGTGGCTTATCTCTGAGAAGAAATGTGACGGTTGCGCTCATTTACAAGAAGATGAGTACAATGAGGCTCTGAAAGCCTTTATTTAAAATAAATATGAAATTCCAAAACCCTAGAAATTCGAAAACCTAACCATAGGAGATGAAGCGCCAAAATTCATGTGGGCCCTATTGGGGTAAGTTGGTACATCAACTTCCTGGGGTCATAACTTATGCATATGATCTCCATTTTAGGCACACGATAGCCCGTTGGAAAGGTCTATTCGAGGATTACACATTATACCATCAAACTATGACTACATCTATATTTTGATTATGGAAATCCCTAAAAATGTTGTTTAGGGCCTCAAAATGGCCCTATAAGTTTAGGACCCGAAAACTACAAAAAAACTGCCAAACTGAAAAACTGCCAAGATGAGCCAGTTGGAATAGGTGGGTGGCCACCGATTTCCACCTGGATCAATCCTCCCCCATTAGGAAGCAATGGTATCCATTTCATTTAGTTACCCCATCAGATGAGGAAATTTCTACTGAATTTGGCCCCAACTAAGCCACTTGCCTTGGTGAAGGAGTTTACCAGCTTTGACAACTCGATAAATATGGATCCTCTATTGGCGAGTGCCCTGGACCTGTGTGTCCATGATTTGATTAGTGAATTCATGTTCCATGCAGTCAGGGTTGAGCTATGTTGGTGTCAACTAATATGCTATCTCTGAGGTGTCCAATAATGGTAGGAAATATGGTTGAAGGAGATCCACATTGAACATTGGGTGCAATCCAAGGAAGGGGGGAATGTTGAGCTCGAAAGAATTATTTCCCAAAGATTTCATGATGGTGTAAGTTCCATAGGGGAGTGGACGAAGCTTCCTATGGGGTCCTGTAAGGAGTTATTTTTGTAAGTGCAACCAAACTTTGTCTCCCACCTAAAAATTGTGTTGCACCCAATGTTGATCATGGCGTTGTTTGTACTTGGCATTAGACTTCTGTAAAATATCCTGAACCTGTTCATGAATGTGTTGGATCCACTCAATGAACTGAGTGGATTTTTCAACTTCATTTTTAGAATGGGATGATTCTTCTCGGGTGGTCGCAAGGGGTAGCGCAACATCCATGGGACCCAATGGTTGAAATCCCAACCCCACCTGAAAGGGGTTGTGGCCAGTTGAGTTATGTAGGGCTATATTGTAGTTGTGTTGAACATAGGTAAGACTATCATCCCATGTGTGGGGGTGCTTGGAATGGTACTTGTGTAGGATATGCATGATCATCTGGTTGATGACCTCGGTTTGGCCATCCTTATGGGGGTGGAAGGCAATGGATTTGGTGAGATTGGTGTCCAAAAGTGACCAGAGGCTCAACCAAAATGTGCTAAGGAACTGATTGTATTGATCTGAGATAATGGTTTTTGGTATCCCAAAATGTACCCACACTCGTTCAAAGAATATCTTGGCAGTGGCCTCCATTGTGATTCTCTTCTTGCAGGTAGCCAGAAACGCCATCTTGGAAAAGCGATCAACAACAAAAAAAACACAGTCATTTCCCCACTTAGTGGATGGAAGGCTCGACATGTAGCCCATTGAGATGGATTCCAAAGGCCTGTCAGGATTCGATAGAGAGGTATACATGCCTTGTTTCTTAATGGTCGGTTTGAAAATATCATAGGCAGTGCAAGACCTAATATACTTGCTAACATCCTGTCAAAGTTTCGACCAGTAGAAATTTTGTTGCAACACTACCACTGTCTTTTCTATGCCAAAGTGTCCTACCACCCGACTGTAAATAATGAAGGTTCCTTTGTTTCCTTTTTCTCACATAAAGTATCCCACCAATATTTGACATGGAGGATGGCTTTGAGGAGCACACAAGTAATATTTTCTCTATTTGCAAAGTTATGGACAGGAAAAGACCCTTCTAGCAGATTCAACCATTTGTCTACAACATCTGGTCTATCTAACCTTGAAATATAGGAATATCAAAGTTGATTTGTACCTTGAAGGGGATGGTGCCTCCGATCTAGGAATATGCATCGCATGTTGGTAGTCGTCGAAGGATTTGTGCAAAATTATTTATCATCTTGTTCCTTTGTTGTGTGAGGGCTTCCTCAAGAAATAATTTGAAAGGATCACCTGTCCCGACATATTTATTTTCTCTCACCATGGAAGGTCTCTTAGGCATCTGAGATCTCTTTTCCTCAAGAGAAACAAGCTAGAGACCCAACTCTTTGTACCCTGACCTCGTCAAGGACATGCACTAAGAACGAAAAGGAGAAAATTGCTCTAATACCACTAATCTGGAGTTTATGATTGGAATGAAATGAACACAGATTATTATTATTATTAACACAAAGAAATAATGAAAAATAAAAGAGATACAGTAAAACCAACTTATGTTCAATAAAGAAATATGTTGAAACTATAAAATGCAAGATGAAACAAGCTTGCTAGCATGGTTGCGACTTATCTCTGAGAAGAGATGTGACAGTTGCACTCATTTTCAATAATATCAGTACAATGAGGCTCTGAAAGCCTTTTTTTACAATAAAAATGAAAATACAAAACCATAGACATCAAAAAACCTAACACTAGGAGATGAAGCGCCAAACATCATGTGGGCCACGTTGGGGTAAGTTGGTACATCAACTTCTCGGGGCTTAACTTTTGAATACGATCTTCATTTTAGGCGCATGATAGGCCGTTGGAAAGGTCTATCTGAGGGATACACATTATGCCAACAAAATATGATTCCATCTACAGTTTGACTATGGCAAGCCCTAAAAACATTGTTTAGGGCCTCAAAACGGCCCTGCAAGTTCAGGACCCAAAAACTAGGAAAAAACTGCCAAACTAAAAAATTGCCAAGATGGGCCAGTTACAATAGGTGGGTGGCCACCAATTTCCACCTGGATCAGAGCTAGTATGTGGTCCTCAAGTATTGGGGATAAATATTTTCAAGGGCGGGGAGGGGCATGTTGTGTACCTAAACATACCATTTTGATATAAGAAAGTAGATTTGTATTTGTGAATTATTTCTATGTAAGTTCATGGTTCAATAATGATGTTGATGTCTTTAGTCCTTTGATATTTTGTACAAGGTTATTTATGTTAAACAGGGATTTAAATAGACACTTAACATGTTCCAAACAAATTAGTTAAAGAAAGCCTAACTAACTCATAAATTTAACTTGGGCCATAAATTATAGTCTCTCTTTATATAAATGAGGGTAAATCTTCACTCTCTTATAATAAGTGTTATCTAATCCATAAAATAATACATTTTCTCTCCATAGAAAATATTGTCTTGGAGAAGTATTCCTCTAATATTTCGAATTGTAGGTGAATTTTGTCTTTTAGGTGTGCATAGGAAACCACTTTATATTTTTTGTTTTAATATCATGCTCATGAAGATATATTATCAAAATTATACTTCAATGTTGGATACACATTTCATTCTTTTACACTTTACACACACACATTGCAAACACCTAATCAAAGATGAAGATTCCAAACAAATCACCACAATCTAACTAGTGTTTAAAATATATCAAATATGGTCTTCCAAACTCACAATATGGTAAAATGTTTTGCCACTTGATTTCTATCACTTCTCTATTATGATGCTTCTCATTATGTATGTTCTTTAGTAAGTTGAGTTTTTCAAGATGAGAGATGGTGCATGCAATTTTGGATCAATTAAAGATGGTTTTCATGGATGTTTTCCATTTTTATCTAAAAGTGGAAAACCTAATCTACCAAAGTCTAGTTTACACCAAATTTATTATAACCCTAATGGTAACATATAAGTGGTCAAATGAATATATAAATTATAGGTTGGATCGGTAGTGAACACCCAGTATCAATACATAATTTGTCTTATTTTCTTAATATACCATAAAAATGAAAATGATCATCTAGAGACATCCCAAGAGAAACTCGATGATCAATGCTTCATATTCGACCTGCATCTATTGCAAATGAACTCTAGACCTCCTTTTTATTCTCTCCTTTCCTTTTCATAGAAAAAAAATTCCCCTACTAACGACCCCTTCTTTCTTCAACAAATTCCTCCTTACACCTAGGTTTCCATCCTTGGATTATAACAAATCCTTTCCCACTCACATTCCCTTTGTCAGAAAATGGGATGGATAACAATTTGTCGTAGTCATGATTAAGGTAGGACAAGTTGCGCTTAGGGACTTAAGTAGATATGATTATGACCTCAAGTGAAAAACAACCATTCCTCCCTCAAATTCTAGGACGATTGTTTGCCTCATCATTTTACAAATTATATCACACACCCATCACCTATGTATGGCCAAGTTATCACAATCTATTTCAAAAATATATGTAATTAAGAGCAATGAGATTGGACAATTTTAACCCTACTATAATTGTAATATCTAATGACATTATGTAAAGCAATGATTAACTATATCCATACCAAATTGGGCACCACAAATCATATCTACAATACAATTCAAGGTCAAAAAGGATGTATTTTATCCCATAGCCTTTGGATTATATATTGATAATTTAGAGGGCCTTATTTCACTACAGCATTAGGGTGCACATGTGGTTGCATTCTCGCTTGAATATACATTCTTATGTTAATGTTTGAAGATGGCATTGTTCTACTATCTCACTCAATTGCATGCCTATAAATGTAACTTTAACTAGTTTACACAATGATAAGCATGGTCTATAAGTTATTATAAGAAGTGAAATATTATGCCATTCAACATATCCAAAAAGGAATCATCCACAATTATTATGAATTATAGATGATCACAGGTAGTAGTTGCATCATCTTATACTTCCTTAGACATTGTATTTTTTAAACTATATTTCACCTTGGTTCATACACTAAAATCAAGAGTTAGAAAAGGTTATGTAGAATTATCCTCCATAGAGAGTTTGATGACATTTATGTCAATATTTTTCTCTTTCACAAACTAGTTACCCTTTCGCTTCCTTATGCCATGTGAAGTTTGGGGTTCGTATTTGGGACAAATAAGACATGTTATACCCACATCAGAAGAGTTATTTTTAATATGCTCTCAAATCATATTCACATGAAGAGAATAGTTATACACACTACAATCCAAATGAATTTGGAACATACTATTTTCACTTCAATAATCTTCAATATTATAAATATGTTGCAAACAATTTAATTCATGGATGATTCTCATTGAGATCATAAGAGATACCCCTATTTATCACTCCAATACTCAATTTAGCATGGTAGGAAGGTGGCAAAAGATACCTCACTACAAATCGTTGCAAATCGTTGGACAAGGGTGTAGATGTAGTTGGTATGCAATGAGATATTGATATGGGAAGACCCTCCAACATTTAAATACTATTCCTTATATCACCAAAAAAGAAATTCTCTGAGGCGTTTATAAGATCTTTGTTTGGGTTTTCCCTGGTGGTTTAGGTTCCTCAACATTTTCTATCAATCTGGTTAAGTAGACTTGTGATTCACAAGCATAGTATGTGCAAAGTTAATTTCCAGGATTACTTAAAGTCTCTATAAAACACCAAGCAAGAAGCCACACTCACAAATAGATTGTAAATTCCTTCAGCCAATAGAGTCATTTTTAACTGTCTTGTGGTAAGGATTCAGATTGCAAGTGTATCAGTTTTCACTGGGATGTTCCTACTTGCAAAGCATACTTCGTTTAGTTAACTGAACTCCTTGTATTTAAAGAATTATTTCTGTTTATGATATGTAAATCAACATTTGGTAAAAACAAATAAATAAATGTGAAAGTTCAAACAAATCACGGGGTTAAGTCATCATGAAATTAAATTTTGAGGGAAATATATCTTCAAAATTTCAAAATTATAGGCTTGGCTCTGTTTCTTACTTCTTCTATGGTTCTTCTTTAACTATGGTTGTAGGTACATGCTTCAGCTTATCCCTATACTACTTTAGTTTCTCTGTCAATTTTTCATTCTCCAGTATGGTCTCTTGATGTAGTTGAAATCTTATTTTGGTATCCCCCTTCTTTTCCTTGTATTTCTTCTTCAGTACACTGTATTTTTCTCTAATCACATCACTTTGTATTTTCCATTTCTCGTTTTCTTCCTTGATGGTTCTTTCAAGAATTTCCAGCTCATATACAGTATTTTTCAACTCATTTACTTCTCCTTCTTTATTTTCCAACATTCCTTGGAGTGTTTCCACAGCGAGGTCTTCTGTTGGGATATGAACGGGTTCATCACACTCCTCGAATTATGGAAGTTCCTCCAAAACTTGGGTTGCCTCTAACATCAGTTCTTCTAAAGTAGGTATTTTTGCAATTTTAGTTTTCTACACCTTGAAAGCACTTCAAGTCGTGGTCCTATTCATTATATTCATTGGTTTTGGATATTCTTCACTAGTCTATATCACATTAAGCCTTTGTATTCCTTTTAGCAAGTGTTTAAATGTCGACTTCCTTATACATTTCACTGGTGAAATTTCAGCAATATCATCAAAATCTTCAGACTTTAAAAAATTTTGTTTCTTTTTTTTTAGATGTTGGTTCTTTTATAAGATTTTTAGACTTTTTGGATTTCTTGGAATCACCATTGCCCTTCTCTATAGACTTTTCAAAATTATCCTCTGTGTTGTTTACTTTATAATTTGAATCATCGGAATCATCAGACTTATCAGACTCATAAGACTGAAATTTCTTACCCTTTCATTTCTTCTTATTAATTTCCTTTGGAAGATTAGATTCAGTACTTAGAGGAATTTCTTCTTTAGGGCTTTGTTTCTCTAAATTTTCTTCCCTAGGTTTCTGTTCAGTTATTTCATTTCCTTCAAATCTATTTCTTTCTAAAAATTCCTTCCATGACTGATTCAACTCCTCTAATTTATGTAAAACAATCAATTTTATAAGTGCATAATGATACAAGAACCGATATTTGTTTGGAGGGTTTTTATTTACTTCCCTAGCCATATTAGTTAAACTTCTCAACAAGAAAAATGGTATATTAACCCTTTTTGTATTGTCCCTAATATGTTGCAGTAGATGTATGTGATACAGGAAAATAATATTGAAACTATCTTCAGATTTGAGATATTTCTACTGGAAATGCACCACGTCCCTCCATGGATCGTTCAAGCAATTGCGAGGAACCCCTTTTGTCCAATCAAGATTCTGGTGAGACTGATTTAAAAATGATGTCCAACTTCTGCCCTTAAGCCTTTGAGTCTTGAACTAGTCCTCTCCCTTATTATCGATTCCTATAATCATGGCGAGAGTCTCCTCTATAACTATAATTGGTACATCTCCAACTTTAGCTTCTTTCCCAGCAAACATTTTTGCAAATTCCCTAGTTACTGCAATATTATGACCCTGGAATTTCTCAAACAGTGGCCACATTCTTGCTTTTCTAAATAGCATCTTGCATGTGGGAAATTCCTCTAACTGAGTTGTCCCTCATGGCTCATACCTTCTAACAAAATATTGAGTCATCACTCTTTCTTGTTGCTCTAGAGTCTTCTAAGTGCCAGATTTAAACCCTCTTACCAGTAGGGTTAGGTTTATGGGAAATGATGAAGTTGTGGTAGGAGGTTTATGGGAAATGATGAAGTTGTGGTAGAATGAGATTGTAGGAATGAAAATATCAGAGTTACTAGGTGAGAAGAAAAAAAATGGTTGTGAATTATGTATGTTTCGAATTACAATCAATCCTGTAATTTAAGATACACTGCATGCCATGATTATGTGAAATCGTGTCGAATTGTTTCAAATGGTAATAGTACTATTTGAAAAATGGTCAACACATTTTGAATTTGATTCCATCATTCGACATTTCTGGACGTATGATTAACAGGTGGTCTGAATCAATCTAAGTAGAGTTGTGGTTGATGATGGTATGAAGCCCGACATCATTGCTAACGATGGGGTAATTCATAATTTTGGGAAGGGTAAATGATGTATCATTAAATGAAACTCCAATTGGGGTTAATATATGGTTGTAAGAATTTCTTGGGTAAGTAAAATGATCATATGGAGTAATGTATAGAAGGTTATGGTGGGGCGATAGTGAAAGTATTGAAATGGTAGTGACAAATGACATGAGCTTGATAGGTTACATTTGAAATCTAACTTCTAGTTAATTAAGTAAATAACAATCAAATGCTAATGCAACTTATTATTACCATAGGATACATTTTACAAGTTGGTTTTGTCATGGATATTTGAGTGATTTACATGAACCAATCATTCTTCTAATTCTTCAGGAAATCAATTTCTTACACAAAAGTGTCTGTACATTGATGCACACATAAACTTTTATTGCAGGAAATAGAATCATTTTGATGTTGAAGTAGACCTAGATATTCATGTTGTGGGCGAACGGAAGGTTGATATGATGCTAAAGAAAAATAAAATATTGTTGAAAAATGAACTATTAAAAATGAAACGTTGTGAAATTGTCTTTATTTGCAGGATTTGTATAGGAAATGCTTGTAATTACTTTACTGATAGAATTTTATTGCTGATGTTGTTGTATTTGTATTCTTTTTGCTACAGAAAAATGATCTCTGAACAGATAAACTAAAATTGTTGAACCTCTTCTACCATGGTTAATCAGTAAAACAATGATTAACTTTTTTCCAACCATGTTATGAAACAAATTTCAGAAAATTGTGAACAAGTGGTGAACTCTACTAGCCAGTCTCCTAGTTTTCTAATAGAGCCACCTGGTTTTCACATTCAGAACTTATTTTTCTCTTTACTTTTTATTTATAATAATAATTATTATTATTATTATTATATATCATGAAGAAATATGAGTAGAAGAGTACTCCCCCCTACTCAAGATTTCCATCTCAGACTGTTGAAGTAACTTTGAAACAAATTCATCTCTCAATGCAGGCTTATTGTAGATTTTTAGTCTATGTCCATTGACTACGAATGTAATCCTTGATCCATCGATGGTTTTGATTCTCATTGATCCATTTTCAAACATCGTATCAATTTCATAAGGACCTAGCCAGTGGGTTGTAAACTTGCCCTTAAACTTTTTAAATTTTGAATAAAAAAGAAAGGCCCAATCACCAACCTTAAACTACTTTCTCTTGATGAATTTATCATGCCATATAGCCTCCTTCTCTTGAACAAGAGTGGTATTTTGAAGTGTATCCTAACAAACCTCATCCAACTCATTCAATTGTATAACTCTTTGTTGTTGAGCTTCTGACAGACTTAAACCCAATTTTGAAGCAATTTTGAAAGTTTTTATCTCAAATTCTATGGGAAGGAGTACCTTATTTCCATAAACTAACTCATAGGGGGTGTGTCCAGTAACATTTTTCCACGTAGTTCTATAACCCCATAAGGATTCTGGAATATTCTCCGCCCAATCTGCCTCATGGAGATGGAATATCTTCGTCAAAATGTCTTCTAGAATCTTATTTGTAGATTCCACTTGGCCATTGACCTATGGATGATAAGGTGTGGAATTCATGTGCCTAATATTATATTCCTGCACAATATATTGAACTAGTTTCAAGGTGAATTGAGTCCCCTGGTCAGTAAATATTTCTCTAGGTACTCCAAATCTAATAAAAATATCTTTGAATAAGACATTTACTACAGATTGTTTAGTAGCATGTGGTACATTTTTTGCTTCAACCCACTTTGTAACGTAATCTGTGCAAACCAAAACATACCTTTTTATTTTTGATAGTGGATTTAAGGCCCTAAAAAATATAATGCCCATTTTTCAAATGGTTCTATGACAACTTGAGGCTGAAGTTGAATTGCATTGTCTTTAGTAGAACGCCCCATCCTTTGACAATTGTCGCATCTCCTCACATATTGTTTGGTATACTTAAAATTGATAACCAATAATATCCCAATTAAACAATTTTATAGGTTATCCTTTTGTATGAAAAATGACCACCACAAGGCTCATCATGACATGCCTTTAAAATTTCAAGCACCTCATCTTCTCTAGCACATCGACGAATATTCATATATGCTCCTGTGTAGAAGAGGTCTCCACCAACCAAACAATACTTAGCACTTTGACTAATAATCTTTTGTTTTTCTTTTGTTTAAAAGTGTGCTGAAAATTTTCCCGTAGACAAGTAATTTGCGATATCAACAAACCATGGAGTCTTAACAGAAACTGCAAATAATTTTTCATCTGGAAACCTATCATTTAAAATAAATCTCTCACCAAGATTATTTATTCGAGAAAGGAAATATTCCACTATATTTTCCCTTCATGGCCTATCTAACATTGTGAGATTGAATTCCTACAAAAGAAGAAGCCATCTCATGATCCTATCATTAGTTATGGGTTTATTCATCAGATACATGATGGAAGAATGGTCCATGTGCACAAAACTTTCATAACCTGTAAGATAATGTTGGAACTTGTTTATTGCATAAACAACTGCTAAGAAATCCTTTTCTGTGACTGTATAATTGAACTCAGCATGAGTGAGTTTTTTGCTGACAAAATAGATTGCATATTGTTCTTAGTTCTCTTTCTGTCCCAAAATTGCTCTATTGTTGTGTCTGAGGAATTTGTCGATATATGAAAGGGAAATGTCCAATTGGGACCTCTCAACACAGGAGTTGTAGATTTTTTTTCCTTTAATGCATCAAATGCCACTTGGAAATTAGTGTCCCAATAAAACTCAACATCCTTTGCTAATAATTTAAATAAAGGAGATGCAATTTTTGTGAAATTTCTAATAAATTGTCTATAATACTCTGCATGACCAAGGAAACTTGTCACATTATTTTAAGTGGACGGAGAGGATAAATTAACAATGACCTCAATTTTTGTCGGATCTACCTTAATACCTGCAGCTGAAATATGATGACCAAGCACAATGCCTTCAATACGCATCATAAAACATTTTGTATCGCTCAAAGCAAGGCATGTTTCTTGACATCTATTTAAGAATTTTTCTAAATTCTCTAAAGCCTCTTCAAAAGTATTTCTATAAATAGAAAAATAATCCATATATACAACTACAAAATCATCTACCAAATCAACAAAAATAGCCAAAATAGCCCTTTGAAAGGTGGTTGGTGCATTACAAAGTCCGAAAGGAAATACCTTGTAGGCATAGGTCCCCAAGGACAAGTGAATGTCGTTTTGTCTTGGTCTTTAGGTACTATTTGTATTTGATTATATCCACTAAAACTGTCAAGGAAATACAAATATTTATTTCCCGCCAATGTGTCCAAAACTTGGTCATTGAAAGGAAGAGGAAAATGATCTTTTAATGTGGCTTTATTAAGTTCTCGATAGTCTACACATACCCACCATTTATTATTTTTCTTAGGAACTATAAAAAATGGTGAAACCCATTGAATATCAGAGATAGGATAAATGAATCCTAGATCTATTAATTTTTGTAGCTCCTCTTTTACAATACTCTTTAACGTAGGGTTCATTTGTATTTGTAGTTGTCGAATAGGTTTGACATTGTCCTAGATGTAGATGTGGGGTGTGAAAGTATCAGGATGAATCCCCTACATATTAGTGTATTCCCAAGGAAACTCTCTAGAATATTTTCTCAATATAGAGATTAATTGGTTTTGTTTTGATTCATCAAGATCAACATTAATATTAAGGGTTTTTCCAGTAAATATTTCAATTGTTTTATCAATTGTTTTATTACAGGAATTTGATATAGTATTTATAGGAAATATCGAATCATACAAAGATGTCAAGCTATATATAGTTCAGGTTTCATGAAAATGTTGTCCTAGAAGGATGTCAACAAAAAATTGCTCGGAATCTTTTATAAATCATGTTCATTGGATGATTATGATGAAGCTTGATCAAACTTTTGCTCAAAATCTTATGTATGCCCCCTAAAATATAGAGGAGAGTCAGGGTAAGAAAGGAAATGATTAAAATTATTATCAGTTTTATTTTCCTTAATATTTAAAGCTTGAGAAATTGTTAGGAAAGGATGATTGATCTCATTTTTTGTATCTGTATCTTTTATCCATTTAATTTTCTCTAATTCATTAACTGATTTAGTTGGGGGATAGAGTTGTATTTGTTTTACCTCGGAACCATTTGTGATTGTCACGTTTCCTAAATGACAACAGATGTATGCATCGACTATTGCTAACCATGGCCTACCCAATATCAATGAATTCCCTCCTAATACAAACTTAGGTTGTAATTGTTGGAAATTTACTGAGAGGGGGGGTCAATTAGTAATAGACAAATATAATCCTTTTTAACCATATAATGTAAGTGTTATATCAATGTATCATTATCATCCAATATTTGCAGATTAAATAAACAATGAACAAATGAACAATCATACACATACATAGTACAACAGTGTTTTTAGGTGGAAACCCAAAGCGGGAGAAACCACAGAATTGTTTTTCTTATATGTCTTGAAGAATTACATTCATTGGAAGCACCAACTTCCTTTGTTTTCCAGCTGCAACTGGAAGGAGGCTCCAACCACCTATTTTCTCAAGATACAACCTGAGGGAAGCTCCAACTCCCCAATTCTCTTGCTACAACCAGAAGGAGGCTACAACCCCCTATGTTCTCCGACTACAACCGGAAGGCGGCTATAACCACATGTCCTTGCCCCCTCCAATCACCCTGACGTATAAGTAGAATGATGGAACAACTGTCACACTATCACTATGAGATATACTGATGTAAACCTATACAAATCAACCTGCACCAAACAACCTGAACCATGCATCAACCTATAACCAACCTGTACCATAAACAAGTGCATCAACCATGCACCAACCTGTACCAAACAACCTGTAATCAACTTGTACCATAAAAATGTGCATCACCCATGCACCAACATGTACCTCAACCTGCAAACCTTCCTTAACTTTAACAACAAGAGACTAGAATTTTCATCAAACTTTACTTTAGTCTCACATGACTAGTTTTGGATTAGTTAACAAACCTAACTTGAAATAATTATAACTATGTACCTGTAATGAATAAAGATCTGAAAATAGTACACAATGTTCTTCAGTGTGTTTTATACAATTCCTCCAGGTGTCACTACTTGGAACCTCTCAGAAAAGGAGTTATAGAAAAATGACATACCTTGTTGAATTATGGCTTATTCTAGAGAGAGAACTTGTAGAGCGTGCCCCGCATGGAATATTTGTTGTATGGATCTAAAAATTGTACAAAGAATACTACAGACTATACTCTAACCAACACATATGGTCTTGCTGAATTTGGATCTATTATGAAGAAGTTATGATGTTTTTACCTGAAACACTTGTTTTGGACTAATGTCAGGACTAGCCACAAACTCTATTTTCCACAGAGTGTAACTCCAAAAATACAATGATCCAAAAGTTGAACTTCGTACCACATCCAATTGGATATGTTTCCTCAGTGGCCTCCCAATTTTACGGTCTGAATTATTATGAAAATGGTGAGATGACCTGTAAATAACATACCTTAGAAAGCATCATCAAAATAATTTATCCTCCCTTGAATTTCGACCTTCTTTACTTCACCTTCCCTTTGAAATTCGGCTTAGATATCCTTTGGTTACCTCAGTCACCTGTAGATATTCAATATGCTCAAGTGTGATTAAAATGAGAGAGCCTTGCCTCTTATTTATACCCTCCAAGTAGCTTCCTTAGAAACATCTTCTAGGTCACTTTTCCCACATAGCCACTTTGTCCACATACTCACCTACGTCCAACTTTGCTCAATTTTCCACTTGTCCATGTATCCAATAGCCACTTGACCACTTAACCCATTTTCCTCATTTTAGGGTTAACCTTCTTATAGCCACTTTCCATAATTAGAAAGTTCTCTATTTACTTTATTATTTAAATAATCCTCCTTGACTTTGTCACTTCACTTTATTATTTAAATAATCCTCTTTGACTTTGTCACTTCACTGTATTATTTAAATAATCCTCTTTGACTTTGTCACTTCACTTTATTATTTAAATAATCTCTTCTTTGCAATCACTTTGACTACTTTGACCTTTTGGGGCTTCTAGATGACTCATGAGGGTTCTCCAACTTCAAATGGCCATAACTCTCTAAGCATGAGGAGTTATGTGACGTTCCACATACCACCAGAAATGGAATGACATGTATTATCCATCTAGAATAGTCTTACCTGCAAATATATCAAAAATCATACCATTATACATCAAACAAACTTGGTTCCATTACCCAAACCTTTGTGCTACTGAAATTCGCTACTGGACTTTCTTCAAGGGTTAATATCAATGAAAACCAACCCACTTAATCAACAATATTCCCCATTGGCATTGATGGCAACAATATGATGCAATACTGAAATCATATCACTCATGCTCCCCCTGGAACCATGCCTGCATCTCTGTGACCAATGCTCCCCCTGGAACCAGGGATGATTTTAGGGGCTAAATTTCTCTCATGGGCTAATTTTCCATGTTTTTTCCAAAAAAGAGATTCCCTATTTTAAAAATGATTCGCCCAAATTCTATAGGATAAAATTATTTTACCTTAAAAATTGCCAAAATTTTATAAAAACTATATAAAATACTTAGAAATTTGAATATTTTTTAAAAAAATATCGCAAAACATTTATAGTTGTCATATGAAGGATTAGTAATATTCACCAAGGTTTCTACATTTTAAAGTAAATTTCCATCCTTAAAATCATCCCTACTTGGAACCATGCATCGACCCTCTGCATCTGATAAATCTCTCCCCCTTTGTCATCAATGGAAAATGTATCTTTCCATTCGAGGTTGCTCCCCCTAACTGACTCATCTGATCTCCCAACCTAAACTATCCTCTTTATGGTGCTTCATTGTGCACATCTAAGACATATAAGATAAGTATTCAAAAGAATTCATTTTGGAGTAGAAATAACTCTGAGTCTCTGGCGAAGATACTCAAAGGCTTCCCATGGAAGCGGTTTTGTAAAGATGCCTGCCACTTGTTCTTTTGTTCCCACATATTCAACTCTGATGTTCTTTTCTGCAACATGTTCCTGTAGAAAGTGATACTTGATTGGAATGTTCTTCGTCTTGGAGTGCATCACCAGGTTCTTTGAGATACTGATGGTGCTTGTATTACCACAATAGATTGGAATGGGCTCATCATACTCAACCTGTATATCTATCAGAGTTTGTTTCATCCATAGAACCTATGTACAACATGTTGATATTGCAATATACTCTGCCTTGGCTGTAGATAAAGACACTGATGATTGTTTCTTTCTTAGCCATGATACTAAACACTCACCCAAGTAGAACGTTTCTCCACTGGTGCTTCGTCGGTCATCAATGCAACCTGCCTAATCTGCATCTATGTAGACAATAAGTGATAAATCATTTCCTTTTGGATACCATAATCCAAACTCTTTTGTTCCTTTGAGATATCTGAAAATCCTCTTCATTGCTAATACATGTGATTCCTTTGATGTTGCTTGAAATCATGTCACTTGTCCAATTGCTTGCATTACATATGGTCTAGATGTTGTCACATATAGTAGGATACCAATCATTGACATGTATTGCCTCTGATCTGTAGATTTTTAATAATCATACTTGCTCAACTTGCAACTGGTCTTCATGGGAGTGATAACTGGTTTGCAATCTTCTATTCTGAACCTCTTTAGCATTTCTCTGATATACTTGGTTTGAGAAATAAAAATTCCCTAGTTGCTTTGACGTATATGAAGACCTAGAAAGAAGGATAGTTCTCCAAGTAATGGCATTTCAAATTCATTCTACATGTCCTTTGCAAATTTCTGGCTTAACATGTCATCAGTACTTCCAAAAATAATATCAACATAAACTTCAATTAATAAAATACTATCTTGAGTTACCTTGATGTAGAGGTTGATGTCTGCACTTCCTTTTATGAAATCTGTCTGTTGTAGATATTTATTCAGTCTAGAGTACCATGCTATAGGAGCATGTTTTAGACCATACAAGGCCTTCATTATTTTACACACATAATCTGTGTTCTCTGACAATTGAAATCCTTCTGCTTGTTCAATGTAAACTTCTTCTTCAAGTTCCCTATTAAGAAAAGATGATTTTACATCCATCTAATACACTATAATATTTTTGGATCATGCATAAGCTAAAAGCAATCAGATTGCTTCCATTCTGGCAACTGGGTAAAATGTCTCCTCAAAGTCAATTCCTTCAACATGTGCATATCCTTTACATACCAATCTAGCTTTGTTCCTTGTAACCTGTCCATATTCATTCAATTTATTCCTGTATACCCACTTTGTGTTGATCACATTCTTATCCTTTGGTCTTGGAACCAATTACCAAGTGTCATTTTTCTCTATTTTATCCAATTCTTCATCCATGGCCTTATTCCAAAATTCATCCTTGTTGGCCTCTTCAAAACAAGTTGGTTCAATCATAGATGAGAGTGCTAGGTGCATTTATTCTAGTGAATGGATTCTTCTTCTAGTCTCAACTCCTGCATATTTGTTTTCGATAATCTGATCTAAAGGATGATTCTTTTGTACTCATCTGCTAGGTGTCTTTGGAGGCACTTGCTGAACTTTCTCTTCTACTTCTGTCGGATCCTCTTCATCTTCCCCTTCTACTTCCTTTTAATCTTCTACTTCTGTCAGATCCTCTTCATCTTCCCCTTCTACTTCCTTTTAATCTTCTACTTCTTCTTCGTAAAGTTGTTCCATTGATTCATTTTCTTCTTCCTTTAATTCTTGTTTACATGTTTCATCAATTGTTACGTTGATCCTTTCCACAAATTTGTTCAATCTCAGGTTGTAACACTTGTATGCTTTCCTTGTACTTGAGTAACCAACAAGTACTCATTTGTCCACACGAGAGTCAAACTTTCCCATTCTGCCATCTTCTCTTTTGATGTAGCATTTGCTTCCAAAAAAATTGAAGTGCTTCACATTTGTTGGTCTTCCTTTCCATAGCTCGTAGAGAGTTTTTTTAGTGTTATTTTTTAGCATTACTCTATTTTGAATGTGAATTGTTGTATGCACTGCCTATTTCCAAAAGATATCTATCAATTTGGAATCCATTAGCATTGTTCGATCCATTTCTTGTATTGTCATGTTATTTCTTTCAACAACTCAATTTTTTTGAGGTGTCCTAGAAACGGAGAATTGCCTTCTTATTCCATGCCTACTGCAATAGTCCATAAATTCCTTTGAAGTGAACTCTCCTCCATTATCATATCTATAATATTTGATTCTTGAATCCATCTCATTTTCAACCATTTCCTTGTAGACCTTGAAGTTTTCAAAAGATTCTGACTTATTCCTGAGAAAACAAACTGCATTCATTCTTGTGTAATCATCAACCAATAACATAAAGTATTTCTCACCTTTTAAACCCTTTGTTGTATTTGGTCCAACTAGATCAATATACATAATTTCCAATGGTCTTGTCATTGAATATTCGTTTGATTTAAACCTTGTCTTTGTTTTCTTTCCTTGTTGACAATGCTTGCATAAAGTGTTGGTTGGTTTCATGATCTGGGCCATTTCTCTAACTGCTTCCCTTTTGTTGACTTTGACAAGGTTATCAAAATATATGTGACCCACTCTTTTGTGCCATAGCCAAATTTCATCTTCCTTTCCTAGGAAACACATTTCATTTCCAATTTCACTTAATACATATATGTTGCTTGAAGTTCTCGCAGTTGTTGCAATCAATTTTCCTGAACCTTCTTTTCTTATCTCACACTTTTGTGAATCGAAAGTAACTTTATGACCTTGGTCACACATTTGAATCACATTTATAAGATTATGTTTCTTATCTTCTACTAGTAGAACATTTTTTGCCTTGGTATTCTTGTTCCCAATTCTGACTATGCCTTTTCCAATGATTTTAGTTGAATCATCATTTCCGAAGGAGACTGATCCATATCTTTCCTTTCTTAATGTAAGAAACTTGTCTATATCACCTGTCATGTGTTTTGAACAACCACTATCAACATACCAACCACTTTTCTTTTTCATATCTTGTAGATTGAGTGTGCATTCTTCATTGCTATATTGATTCTTCTTTCTTATCCATGTCCTTTTCCGAGGTTCCTGTCTGTGATTGTTGTTTTTCTATTGTGGTTCTCTAGGAGGTAATGTCATTCTACAATCTTTGGCCATGTGTCCAAATTTTTTACATTTGTAGCATTCCACTTCAATTGTAAAAGATCCAAACTTGTTGTAACTTCTTCTCTATGTTTCAGTAGGCTTTCTTGGATAACCCTTTTGTGTATGACTTTCAAAGTTGTTTATGTTCATGTTGTTAGCTCCGCAATTCACAACTTTATGTCCAAAATTATTACATGCATAACATAAACCAAAAAACATAGTTTGATACCTGGGAGTTGAAGATATTATGAAAGTAGATACTCTTATGAATCCTTCTTCTTCCTGAGGCCTATCTGTTTCTGTCAGTCATTGATTCTGAAATCTGAATCTTCTCGGTGGAGGAGTGCCCCTGTAATTTTCTTTGTAGACCTTCCTATCCCCTTTGATTGTTTCTGCATAGCTTTTTGGATTTTTTTATTATTCTATTGTTTTGGAGCTTGATCCCTTTTCTTTCTGATTGTATCCAATTTTGGACTTGTCATGATGAGGTTTTTGACTGCTAATAATGTCATTCAAAACTTTTGAGTTGTTCTGCATATTATTCTTTTGAATATCCTTTCTTAATGTGACAATTTCTACTTCTAAATTTCCAATGATCATGTCTCTTCCTTCTAGTTGTTCTTTGAGTGCTTCTTCAATTCTTTTATCTTCTTCAATTTGAACTTTCAAATTTGTGATCATTTGTTATAGTTCCTGAGTGTCTTATTTATTGTCTAATTTCACTTGTAGTTTCTTGTTTTTCTTATTTTCTCTTCTGATAAATTCTATGGCACACAAAAATTCTTCTCAGTAGTCATTTTCTGCCTCTTCATATTCTTCTTAGGCCTCTTCATATTCTTCTTCTGATTCTTCTTTATCAGAGTCTTCTACTTCCATGAATAGAACTCTTTATGTCTCACTGTCACTGACTTCATCTTCATCTGATGATGAGATGTCTTCTTTGGTGCATAAGCTTTTCTTGGAAACTTTCTTTGTGGTTCTTTTTCCTTCATATGTTTGTTTGCTATTTGAGTAACCTTCATCATTTCTTTTTTTCTTATGAGGACATTTGTTACCAAAATGATCAATACCATCACAATTAAAACAAATCAAAGGAAGCTTACCTTTATACATGTCGTTGGTTCCCTTGTTCAATCTTCTGACAAAGTTGGTCGCTTCTTCATCATCTTCTGAGACGTCATTGTTGTTGCTATGTTATTTTTCTTTTTGCTTTCCATTTTGCTTTGAATTTTTGGATTCTTTGATGATCCAGGGGGTCATTCGTCATGAAGTTACACTGATCCAAATAAAGGAGAAAAAATGGTACAATGGCAATGAAGTGGCAATTCAATGATTGGGTAAGATGCAAGATTTAATAATTTAAAGCATAAAAGGATGAGTCACACCAACTAGACTTAGCATATGTTTTTCAACCACTATCCAATGTATAGCTAAACGGTTCTAATCCATTCAACAACGTTCCACGGTGCAATTTTTTATGACATGGATTGGTCGTTGTAACATTCCGATGAGTGGACACATCAAAGGGTTCGTTGTACGATTGGCAACATATGTGAAATGTATGTGGCATAGTCATTGTTTTGTGCATGATTAAATGGCACCGTTCTGGCAGTTAGACAAGGGTGCCTGAATTTTGGTTAAACATATTGCAAGCATATATGATACGGTTTCATATTGTTGGCAGTTATAAACATACGCTGCTATATTTGGTAAAAACGTTTGGTGTTCATTTATGGTACAGCGTGTGCAATGTTTGGTGGGCGAGTCGAACTCGTGATCCATTGTTTCAGCCAACAGTTGATCTGTTTGTTATCAAAAATCTCGCAGAGATGAAATCCAACGCGCCTAAGACGGGATTGAACCCTCGACTTGCACCTTTATAACCAAGGGTTTTGCCAGAGGATGGAGCAGGAGGACGGAGCCAGAGGACGGAGGAGAGATTGTTGTAATTTGTCCAGCATTCCGTTTTGAACAGCTGTCGAATTTGTTTTGATAGAGGACGGAGGAGAGATTCGTTGCAATTTGTCCAGCATTCCGTTTTGAACAGCTGCCGAATTTGTTTTGACAGAGAACGGAGGAGAGATTCGTTGTAATTTGTCCAGCATTCCGTTTTGAACAACTGCCGAATTCATTTTTACAGACGGGGAACAGAAGAAAGCGTTTTTGCTGTAAATTGTTCCAATGTTGTGTTCTTTCTGAAGTCGACCATTCTCTGCATCAATTGGCTTC
>ML782773.1:234953-250646 GCA_009831015.1 Picea engelmannii
TGTGCATGGTGTATTGTGGTGTATTGGTGTAACTCTTATACTATTGCTCATTGCTCATTGGATATAATTGAATGGTTTAAGTATAAGTTGAAAAAGGTTTTTAAATTGTACTTGATACTGATTCACCCCCCTCTCGGTATCAACAAGGGACAATCCTCTGTTGCATGTTTTTCTACACAAAATCGACAAATTTGGATACTTTTTAGTGGACATTGATTCTATGGATGCTTTTTGCAAAAATTAGGACAAAAGATTGTTAAAGCTGCATTTTCTTCTTCCTTCCTTTTCTTAGTGTTAAAAGCATCAAATTGTGAAGATAGTGTACCCATAAGCTCAGTCTTGAAGTTTTCTAGTAAGTTACCTATTTCTTCTTTAGTAATACTTCCTATTGAAATTTTTGTAACTTTTGAAAGAGTATCCCTTTGACTTTTTCTTGCTTTATCTTTTCCTCTAGAGTATTTTCTGCACATCTCACAAATCTTTTCAAATGCAAAAGAATATTTATCTCTTGAACCCATTAAATTCAGAACATCTATGTATTCATGTAGAAGTCCTTTTAAAAAGATAGTGTGAGTGAGCTCAGGGTTTATAGTACTATGTTTTGACTTTTTTAGGTTATACAAAAAGCATTCCAAGTAATCTTGCAGACTCTCATCCTCCTGTTGAGACATCCAAAAGATGTCTTCTTTGGAGTTACGAGGTTTAGAAAAATCTTGATATTTCTTTAGAAAAATCTTCCTCATTGTGTCCCAATATGCAATGAATTTTTCACCTAAACCCATGAACAATTTTAGTGCACTTCCTTTTAAAGTTGGTGGAAACAAACAGAGTTTATGTGCATCATTTGTATAACCATAACTTCTACATAAAATATCAAATTCGAATAAGAAAGCGTTGTGATCTTCAGAAGGTGAAACATAAAAATTTGGGAGAACCAAGGGAGGAATATTTTTCATCTTTACCTCATTACCAAGAGTTACAAGCACATCTATAATAGGAAATCTGAAAGTGACTTCACTTTCTTCCTCATCATTTTCTTCACCTTCACCCCTGGGTCTTCTTTCTTCCCTCTCTTCATGTGCTCTTTCCCTTCTTCATTTGTCTTCTTCTTCTCTTCTTCGTATTTCCCTTTCTTCTCTTGCTCTTCTTTGTTCCATTGTTTCTGGTATTCAGCCATCCTCATCTCTTAGTATTATTCCATCTGGTTCTCTTCTTGGGACACCTCCTTCTACATGTGACTCAACATCTTCCATTCCTTTTCCCAAAAATATCCAAAATTGTTTGTTCCAAATAGTTGGCTCGTCTTCTGATTATTCTTCTTGTTCAACAACCTCTTCTATTTGAGTTTGTTTAGTTTCTGCTTCAACAACTTGTTTTCCTTTATCCTTTTGAGCACATGTAACCAATTTAGTAGTAGATTATTTGGTGGATGGTTTGGTGGGCAATGATTGTGTTCAAATTAGTGGTTTGGTGGGGGGTTTGTCTTTTTCAGAAGATTTCTAATTTTTAGGTTTTTGTTTTTGTTTTCCTGATTTAGATGAAACATGTTCCTTTTTTTAATAAATCTATCCTTACTATCTCTAGGCCTAATTGACTTATTCATGCAAACCACACATGATTAGGACTTGCACACACTTACTAAAGTGAATGTGTGAGTTCTTACTTATAGAATTACTGCATGCACTCCTCCTAGTCCTAAATGTGTGAACACAAAAACTAACAACAAAAAATATAACTCCCAAAAATCAATTCTTCTAGTGCCTCCCCGAAAAAGGCGCCAAAATGTTTGTGTTTTCCCTAGTGGTTTAGGTCCCTTGGCATTTTCTATCAACCCGAGTAAGTATACTTGTGAGGCACAAGCATAGTATGTGCAGAGATAATTTCTAGGATTACCTAAAGTCTCTATCAAACACCAAGAAATAATCCAGACTCACAAACATATGGTAAACTCCTTCAACCAATGGATTCAGGTTTAACTGTCTTGTGGTAAGGGTTCAGATTGCAAGTGTATCAACTATCACTAGGATGTGCCTACTTGCAAAGCATACTTTTTTTAGTTAATTGAACTCTTTGTATTTAAAGAATTATTTCTATTTATGAGATGTAAATCAACATTTGGTAAAAACAAATAAATAAATGTGAAAGTTTAGAAAAATAACAGGTTTAAGTACTCTCGATCAGATCTAGTGATTATCAAAGGTATGGTGCATCAGACAAAATTATTATCCAACTCTATTTGACTACTTCAAATGTCTTTATCTGAAGTGACTAATTCACCCTGCTCAATAGACTTATGAGTTGTATTATTCTCATCTCTGTTGTGGTTCAATCATAACATTAACTCTACAGGAAATTACTTCTGAATCACACTGCACTCATAACAATTATTGAAAGAGAGTTAAAGGAAATTACTTAAATAAACTCACAAAAGACATAGCGCAAACCAGGGGTCCCTCCTGGGTGTGTTTCCTTAAGAACTTAGAACAAGTGAATATATAACACCAAAATAATCAACGTCTCATTTCATTAACCAACAAAGATAGTTCATAAAATAGTTACAGATTATCTCGAGTCAAAATAACAATCGTATTCTCATTAACCCCTAGATAGATCTTGACCCTCTTTGTTTATAAATTTTTCATAAAGGGTCGAATGCTTTCCTACATAAACAAATTTCCCCCATTCGTGGAGCAGGTCTTCCACAATATCACATAAAATAACATTTCATTGATCTCCTAAAGTTGGCTCCTTGATCTTTTGAGTTTACTCCAACCAACTTCTTCCTTGTTAGCATTGAATTTTGGCTCCTGCTGAACTGTATGCAGATTTGTGGGGTTTGGTTGGAGAATTTCTTACAATAATGTCGATTTGACTAAGTAGTGAACCGTTGGTCACATACATTGGAACAGTAGCATGATAGCTCATTATCCATCTTGAGACCTTAGTGGATCACCTTCAAGTGGAACTTTCTCATTTTGTTGAGTGGAGATACTTTAACAAACAATTCCTCTAATAACTTGGAAAATGAAATCAATTTCGGTAATAACTATTTTACCAATGATAAATTGCAAATTAACAAGATATTATCATTTACAAAAGAAACTAAAGATTTTAATTCCAAAATGATAACTTATACCTTAGAATATGCTCATCATGCCATTATATAGGTGAATTTAGGCAAAACTAGAAGGTATGATGGTGAAAATAGAGGAAAATGATACTGGTGAGATGGTAAAAATCAACACCCAACAATCAACAAGAGCTACCTATATGAAACATGGGTATATTTGAAAGAACGTTTAAAACATAAGCTCCTTCACTAATCCCAATTTTAATTCCACCTCCAAGATGGTTGAATCCATACTCAAACTATCTCAAGAGGTTGATGTTGTCTTGCCTTCAGAGTCCTTATATCGCATAATTTAGATTTCCTTAATTATCTTAATATGTTGATAGTGTTTTTCCATAGAGATCCTTTAAACAAAAAACTATGTTCATTCTCATCAACTTTGAATGGATTCAGACAACCACCTTTCACATGATCAGTGTAACTAATTCTTCACTCCTAATCGAATATTTAGAAGCCCTATTATGTACATTTGAATACCTTTCACTGCATATCCTTCAACATCAATAGCCTCAGATAACTCTTATCACCAATTTCTCAAACAAGAGCACCAATTTCTCAAACAAGAGGGAGAGACATTTGAGCCTCCAAAACAAAAGCAATGCCTTTATCAATTCCCCATGGCCCATATGAAGACCCTTCACTCCATATCCTCCCACATTAATATGTTTAGGGTATTGTGATAGAAAGTGAATATTCATACCTCGAGCTTGTGGGTTATGGGTCCACACTAATTGCTGTTCCATCGCAATTATTGCAGGAAAACTAATTTCCTGTAATAGATTTCTAATTTTCTTCATCATATTCATGTACATACACCATAGTGACATCACCATACCTAGAAATGGATTCATATATTATTCCTTGAAATTTCCATGTGCAACAAAGGGTACACACTCTCTTTATTGATTAATAAACATGCAACAATATATCACAATGTAAATGGGAGATCTTCCTTTGAATTATCATGCATGGGTTCGATCTATCCTCCATGATATCGATTAGAATCGGATCACCATTGATCATTTTTGTGATCAATGGTGAGTATTCATTTTCATTACCAACAACTCATGGCCCAATCTCCTAACTCATCTCAAGAATGGATTCAATTCTATCTTATCAATTGTGATTTGTCAGTGAATGGTTTGGGCCCCATGCATCTCCCATGTTCAATATAAAAATGATCTTGTATTGAATGTTGAATTCCACGGAAATGAACACCATATTCAATGAAGAATAAACACAACCACACTATACATATTATAAATTAAAAGTTCGACAATTAGAGTTCAAAGCAGTGTATAATAAATTCTTCCAGCAATAAACCAAAATAAGAAGATCAGAATATAATAATTGAGAATATATTCCAACACACTCTATTACACACTCCAGTTCACACTCTATTACATATTATGGACACCCTTGGCGCCTCTAAAAGCCTGATTACATTCTAATGGCCTCCTTCATATCCCTATAGGTTTTATAATTTATAACTGGAAGAAGAGCTTCCAACGTATTAATCAAATTACTATATGTCCTCAAACGATCCCTAAGATATCTCTATTCAATCTCAAAATATGCCAAAGGTTGGATCAGGTTTTCATTGATGACAAAGGTTTAATTAATTGATGTCAAGTGATTGATTGATGTCAAAGGAATTGATTGATGCCAAAGGATGATTGAATGATGTTAAAGGTCAAAGGTTTGAGGTCAAATGATTGATTTCAAATGAACAATGTCTTCTCATAGTGTATTGATGAAGTATGTATTTTCCTTGATGTGAATGGATTGATGTCAAGTGGAATCATAGTCATATGATGTCATTGATATGATGCATAGATGAATATGGATCAATGAGTTGTCATTGATACATGATGCGTAGATGAAGATGGATCGATGTGGTTTCATTGGTATATGATGCATTGTTGATTGATGTAAAGATGAATCATTATTGTCTTATCATTGTTGATGAGGAGTACAAATGGATGAACTCTAAAGTGGTCCCCTTATGGTGAAATCCCTCACGAGAAGATGCTTTAAGGTTGAGTTATCCTTGAAGTATGGTTGGAGAACCCATGCTTGAATGTGGAATAATAAGATGAAGATCAATGAATTTGTTAGTGGAATTATCCTACATGGATAGTGTTTGTCATACCACTTCCAATGGTATGTGGAATGTCACATAACTCCTCATGGTTTGAGAGTTATGGCCTTACGAAGATGAAGGACCCTCATATGTTGGCTTGAAGACCCAAAAGGTCAAAGAAGTCAAAGAGCTTGCAAAGAAGAAATTATTATTTAAATGGTAAAGAAAAGTGGCAAAGTCAAGGAGGAATATTTAAATGGAGAACTTTGTAATTATGGAAAGTGGTTAACCCTAAAAATGAGGAAAATAGGTTAAGTGACCTAGAAATGGGTTAAGTGACCTAGAAGTGGGTTAAGTGACCTAGAAGATGCTTCTAAGGAAGCTACTTGGAGAGTATAAATAAGAGGCAAGGGTCTCTTGTGAAAAGAATCTCTTATGCATCTCTTGAGCATGTATTGAAGATCTATTCTGAGAGAGAGAGTGTATGGAAGATCTCATGGATGCATCAAAGTTTCAGTAAGTCTGAGATCATGATGGAAAAAGTGTTGAAAGTTTAGAAACCCTAGTTTATGAGGTATACACGGGCTGCAATGAGCCAGGGCACATACATACACGGGCCGAATGAGGACAGGGTGCGTACAGTGGATGAAGTCATGAAGAATTGTGTGTGAGTTGGTGACAGGCTCTTGAAGACTGAAGTAGGTTCCAGATCTTCCTTATATGGGCTCAGATCTGCCATAGAAATTGTGGTATGGTTACATTGTTGTCTTGATGGATACTCCTTCTTGTTGTGTAGTGAATGATTAAGGCATTCTTGGTATGGTTGTTGTGATGTGGTTTATGTTGGTTGATGGAGTGAGCATCACTCTTATGATTTAGTACTAATATGATTTCTATAGTATACTAGTTGCTTATACATGATGAGTAACATTCATATTGTATGGTTGAGGAGAATGAGTAAGTTGTTGGAGAGCTTGGATGTGTCGTGACTAGTTATGGGTCAGATTGGACAGTGAGAGACAGAAGAGAATGTGATTGAAGGTTGTAGAGGATCTGAGTGTGTGATGAAAAGAAAATCCTAATTTCTCAGAAGTGATACGCAAGCTGTAGTATAGATTGGCCGCATACATACGCGAGTTGTACTACTAGTAGGGCGTGTACATATGCGTGTTGCACTACTGACAGGTCGCGTACCTATTGACAAAATGATAGTTGTTGAGGATTTTTGCCTCATCTTAGTTGGTGCTGAGGTTGTAAGCTAAGTCTTGCATTATAGAGTTGGTGGTCTTGTAGAGTTGTACTCTATTCAGTTGTTGTTGATAAACCCAAGGATTGTAGTCCGTAATAAAAATAAAATTGTACATGCATCGTTTGTTCCTTGTGTTCCTTGTGTTCCTTGTGGTGATGATTTGTTGATGATATATTGTTAATATATGTTCACATTCAACTGATTATAAATGACAACAATAAGTAATGAGTAAATGGTGATTGCTAACTAATGAGTTTTTTGAAAGGGAAGTATTGAAAAATATCCCTACACTATTCACCCCCCCCCCTCTCAGTGTAGTTGGTGTGTCCAACAATTGGTATCAGAGCAGACCTTCACTATAAGCCTTAACAAGATTGGAGGAGATCCATAGACACACAAATGGATGATGAAGTTCCAATCCTTGATGAGGAAAACTATTCTACTTGGGGAATAGAGATGAGAGTGCATTTGAAGGAAATGGGAGTGGGTATTTGGAAGGCAACAATTGGTGGATCAATTTCCTTGAAAAACAAGTCAAAGTTTGCAACTCAAAGGGAAGGAAAGAAGAATGATGCATTATCTCTCAAGACCATTCTTAGTGTACTCTCAAGCCCTATCAAAGAGAGCATGGGACAATGCACTTCCACCAAGGATCTATGGCTAAATCTAGAGGAGACATACCAAAGCAAGAAGGAAGATATTGAAGACAACTCCATCAAGACAAATGAAGGTAAAGAATCTCCACAAACCCTTGATTGCAATAATTCAAAATGTGATGATGTTGAATTTTTCTCTACAGGTGAAGAAGAAAATATAGAAATAGTTTGTGTAGAGTTTAATGGTAGTTATCCTATGGAAAGAATAGAAGAAGAACTATCAGAACTTAAAAAGAAAGTTGAAGAGGGTCTATATGAATACATCAATGACCATTATTATATAGACTATAGCTATCTTTTGGATAACACTAAAACATTTCTTAAGAAGATTCAAAGGCACATATTAAAGTTAAAGGAAATGCTCAAAGAACAAGAAGAGAGTAATAAGACTCAATTAGAAGAAAAGGAAGAAGAGATCACAAGACTAAAGAATGAAAAAGAAGATAAGAAGGTAGATGATGAGATTAGAAAAAGTATTGAAGTTATGGTCCATCTCAAGACCCAAATTGAAGAAGCCAAAAGGGTAGAGGAACTATTGAAGTATCAAGCAAATGAAGAGGAAGAGTCATGTCATAAGTTAGAAGTTGAAGTTGTTGATCTTAGAAAAAAAGTAGAGAAGTCAAACAAATTCTTGAATAGCTCACAAATCTTGAATGAGATCTTGAAAAGTCAAAGATCACCAAATGATAAATTAGGCCTTGGATACAAGACATAAGCTACACATGTTGAAGCAAGCAACTCAAAGAAGCATGAGGTAAATCCCTCACTCTCAAAGGATGAAGACATTGTTGCAGATCAACCATCTACACAAGGAAAAGAAAATTTCAAAAGAACAAAGCAAGGAAGACATCAAGAAGCCATCCTTACACCTCAAAGAACATGGACACCAAAGAAAAGGTATGAAAGTGCTTTTCATGGTCAATGTTATTCTTGTAATGAATATGGTCACAAAGCTTTGGAATGCAGATATTATGAAAGGAGAGATAATATAAGATTTCATAACACCATAAGGTGTCGGAGATGTGATCAAATAGGACACATTATTGTTCACTGTCACAACATGAGATGCTACAGTTGTAGTGGATTTGGCCAAAAATCCTAGGATTGTTGGAACACAAGAAGAAAGCCCATGATAAAGTAAAGTGACAAAATCAAGAAGGAATATTTAAATGATAAAATATTGGAGAAATTTCTATTTATGGAAAGTGGTTAACCCTAAAATAAGGAAAATAGGTTAAGTGACCTAGAAATGGGTTAAGTGACCTAGAAGTGGGTTAAGTGACCTAGAAGATGCTTTTAAGGAAGCTACTTGGAGAGTATAAATAAGAGGCAAGGGTCTCTTGTGAAAATAATCTCTTATGCATCTCTTGAGAATGTGTTGAAGATCTATTCTGAGAGAGGGAGTGTATGGAAAATCTCATGGATGCATCAATTTTTTGATAAGTCTGAGCTCATGACGGAAAAAGTGTTGGAAGTTCAAAAACCCTAGTTTTTGAAGTATACGCGGGATGCAATGAGTCAGGGTGCATACATACATGGGTCGGATGAGGATAGGGCACGTGCAGTGGATGAAGTCATGAAGACTTGTGTGTGAGTTGGTGCCAGGCTCTTGAAGACTGAAGCAGGTTCTAGATATTCATTCTATGGCCTCAGATCTTCCATATAAATTCTGGTATGGTTACATTATTGTCTTGATGGATACTCTTGCTTGTTGTGTAGTGAATTCTTAAGGCATTCTTGGTATGGTTGTTGTGATGTGGTTTTTGTTGGTTGATGGAGTGAGCAACACTCTTATGATTCAATACTGATATGATTGCTATAGTATACCGGTTTCTTATACATGATGAGTAGCATTCATATTGTATGGTTGAGGAGCATGCATAAGTTGTTGGAGAGATTGGATGTGTTGTGACTGGTTATGGGTCGAATTGGACAATGAGAGATATAAGAGAATGTGATTGAAGGTTGCAGAGGATATAAGTGTGTGATGAAAAGAAAACCCTAATTGCTCAGAAGTAATACGAAGACTATAGTACAGACTGGTCACGTACATTCACGAGTTGTACTACTGGTAGGGCGAGTACATATGCATCTTGCACTACCGACAGGTCGCGTACCTATTGACAGATTGATATCTGTTGAGGATTGTTGCCTCATCTCATTTGGTGTTGAGGGTGTAAGATAAGTCTTGCATTATAGAGCTGGTCCTCTTGTAGAGTTGTACTCTATTCAGTTGTTGTTGATAAACCCAAGGATTGTAGTTCGTAATAAACAGAAAATTGTACATACATCTTGAGTTCCTTGTGTTCCTTGTGGTGATGATTTGTTGATGATCTATTGTTGATATTTGTTGCTGATATATGTTCACATTTAACTAATTATAAATGACAACAATAAATAATGAGTAAATGGTGATTGCTAACTAATGAGTTTTGTGAAAGGGAAGTATTTAAAAAGAGCTCTACACTATTCACCCCCCCCCCTCTCAGTGTAGTCGATGTGTCCAACAATATGCCTATAAGTTTTACAATTTATAACTGGAAGATGGGCTTCCAAAGTATTAATCAAATTACTATCTGTCCTCAAACGATCCCTAAGATCTCTCTATTCAATCTCAAAATATGCCAATGAACATATTTTTACATTATGTGGCATTTAAACTTCCTTAAGCACTTAATTTAGGAATTTTTATGCATGTTTATGAGGATATGGCTTTGCTTACAATTGTGTTCATTATTAGAGGCACATCTTTTTGATATTGGAATATACATGAGGCTTATCTTATGCTACATGGCATGATTGAGAATGATATGGTATATGGTTGAGACACATTTCACAGTATATAGTATATGATACATGGTATGGTACAGGTGTTGATGTACATTGTTGATGTACATGATTGATACATGGTATGGTACATGATTTGAACTTGGTATACATGGTTGATGGTTGAGGCATATGGTATAGGTTGAGGTGCATGGTTGATGCATAGTTTGGTACAAGTGTTGGTGCAAGGTTGATGCACTTGTTGTGGTACAGGTTGTGGTACAGGGTTGATGCTTGGTATGGTACAAGTTGATGGTTTGGTATATTCTTTGGTACATGGTTGAGACACATACATGTTGATGGTATGTTGGTGATCTTGGTACATGCTTGGTAGAGGCATGTTTTCGTGATGTTGGACATTTAGTTGAGAGGTGTACTTCATATATGATCCATGTGAGAGGATATGGTTCAGTATCAGTGATAGTGATAGGTTGGATAGGTTTATCAATGACATGTTGATGTGACGGGTTAGATACAGTGATAGGTTGACAGGTTATAGGTTGATGTGATAGTGGCAGTGACATTGACAGTGACAGTGGAAATGATTGTGGTAGTGATAGTTGGTCTACACTTATATTTCAAGGTGGCAGTACGAGGCAAGGAAAAGAGGTTGTATCCTCCTTCCAGTTGGAGCCGGAGAATCAGGGAGTTGGAGCTTCCTTCAGGTTGGATCCTAAGAACTAGATGGTTGTAGCCACCTTCCGGTTGGAGTTGGAGAACCTAGGAGGTTGTAGCCTCCTTCTGGTTGGAGCTAGAGAATTTAGGGAGTTGTAGCTTCCTTTGGATTGGAGCCTATAAATAGGGGGTCGTAGCCTCCATCCAGTTGCAGCTGAAGAATTGGTAAGTTGGGGCTTCCTATGAGTGATTTATTGATTTATATAATAAAGCATTATGTGTTTTTCTCACATTTGGGTTTCTACGTAAATACAGGTGTACTATGTTCTTGATGTGATGTGGATGTGACAATGCTTATGATTGCATGCTTATTATATATATGTTGAATGTAATAATAGATGATACATTGATGATAAACTCTCGAACATTGTTTATAGAGTGAAATAATATACATTGTGGTTAAAAGTGGTATAAAGTGTTGATGTTGATTCACCCCCCCGCCCCATCTCAGTATTACAACAATTGGTTTAAGAGTGGGTTCCTTCAAGAAAACAATTTAGACACTGGAAGGTATATCATGTAGTACAATATGAATGGAGAACCAATGTTCAATGGTTAGAAGGGTCTGAAGTATGAATTGTGGAGTTGTAGGATGAAGGTAATTTTTGCAGGCACATGGATATGATATTTACCACTCAGTTTTTACATGATACAATGCTACAAAGAAACCAAGACTACAACTAAGAAGGAATTGAAAAGGAACAAAAAAATAGCAATGGATTTTATCTTGGAAGGATTACTTGATTCAGTAAAGGACAAAGTGGGAAAATGTTCATCAGCTAAAGAACTCTAAGATAAGCTACATAATATATATTCTTCTCCCATCACAGAGTCAAATATTTCTAAGGAAGACGCAGAAAAAGAGGTAATATGTTCATCATATTAGAAAGATTCAGAAGAAGAAGAGTCTGTAGTCAACATAGGTGAGTTATTTTTCTTTAATTGTGAAGAGCACAGACATCTTGAAATTGAATTCCCTTATTTGAATATTGAAAGTGATGAGATAGAAAATCCCAATGAAATAAAAGATAGCCCTAAGATTGAAAAGTAAAAGAATCATGAAGCAGAATTCAGTCAACGAGAAAGAAAACTTGAATATGAAATAATAACATTGAAAAAAAAACGTGATGAAGCAAAGTGAATATAAGAAGTCGTGAAGAATCAAATGTTGAAGAAAGAAGAATCTCAAAATGCCAACTCTAGACAAGTTGATCAGATGATCACGATGTTAAACTCTTGAGGATCAAAAGTAGTGTTTGGAAATGAAAATAACAGCATAGAAGGAAGAAGAATAAAAGAGAGAGAAAATATTGACATATCATCTTAAGGAAAGAACTGACGAATTAAATCATCTTTAGCATAATTGGTCAAGAAGAGAGAAGAATTGAAAAATAAATCATCTCCTTGAAGATCCAACTTGAATAAGAAAAGAGGACCGAAGAAGCCATGAAGAGTCAAATGATGAAGACAGAAGAAGAGGTTGAGAATCTTGAAGAAGAAGTTGTCACATTGAGAAGTAAAATCATCAAGATCAACAAGAACATTGAAGAGACAGAAAAATCCACATCAACGATAAATAATGAAGAGAAGCATTCCAGGTTTCCAGAAAAGAAGAATGAATATAATAGAGATACATCTTCAACAAGACCTACCACATTCAAGAAACAAATAAGCTTCAAACATAATGAAGCGATTCACAGAAGAGAAGATCATGATCAACCAAGGTAGGAATTCAGAAGGACTACACAAAAAAGAAGATCATTCACTCCCAGGTACGTAAATTTATTTTATGGTCATTATTTTAATTGTACTAACTTTGGACATAAGGTTGAAAATTGTAGGGCTTATGGAAGAAATGTTCAAGAAAGAAATGTTTATGTGGCCCCACATAACACTGAATGTTACAAATTCCATAACTACGGACATGTAGTTTGTGATTATAGAAGTATGATCAATAATTCCATGAAACAAAACACTGATATAAGATATAAGAGAGAATTGAAAAGAAAAAAAGAACAAGTAAATAAAGAGTAGATGAAGGAAGGACACCCAGAAGTCATACTTCCAGGATTGTAAATAATATGATATCAAGAAAACTCTACAAGCAATGTCAGATATAGGAAGATTTTGAGAAGAAATGGAAAACAAGAATTGCGGGTGAATAAAGACCAGGTCCCAAAGATCACATGATTTGCAGTAGTACCATAAATAAAAGAAGAACAGGTGAATAAAGAAAAGGAACACGAAATTGTACTTGAAGGAATTGTAGTGCAAGACCAATCACATGTAGAGAGGAAGAAGTCAAAGTTCATAGATATGATTACAGACGAAGAGGAAGATTACTCCACATTAGAGAAGGTGTTTTTCTGAGCCATATGGATTGGAGAATCCCAGTAAATACGTATGCTAAACAGGGGGATTAAGTGCAGTAGCTACTACATATCATAGAGTTATCCTTCGAGTAGGTTGAAGTATTTTGCAGAGATAGAGTCAAAGTAGTGATGTAGCAGAAGTACAGAATGACAAATTGATCAGTTGATAAGTAGTGTTCCCATACATGTACCATTCAACGATTACATAGGAGTTTATGATTGTATTCAGGAAGAGATATCCTCAGTATAGGTTGTTCCAAACATGCAAAATTTGGTTTGAAAATAGAGTAGATTAGTGGACACATTTGACATGTAATGTTCAGTTGTATCATATTCAAGAGAAGTATTTAGAATAGTACAGTGATAGATGGGTCAACATTGTGGATAGTTGAGTAACAAAGTTATGGACAGTGTGTGTCACGTGGACATAGATGGATTCATGAGATGCTTAGAAGGTACAGAAAGCATGGGTTTGAAAATATGCATAGCAACATATTTACAATTGGAATCAGCGGGATCCGTTGGAATCAACTGGTCACAGAAAGGCATGTACTGAAAGGCACAATAGAACAAGGAAAGAGTAATTGTCAGCAAAAGCTATATCAGTAGAAGGACATTATTGAATAGTATGGTCAAGTGAACATGACAAGTAAGTGAAGAAATCAAATTTTGAATGTTTTTTTATATATGTCAGTGAAATTCAAGAGGAAGCACCAATGGAAAATAAGCAACATTGGAAGAAAGGAAACATATACAGGTATCCCTACATCGATCTACATCTTGCAGAAAATTCAAGAGTAGAGAAATCATCAGAGAAAGAGATCTAGAAAGGAAGATTAGTAGCATACGGAAAGGGAGACATACCCATAGGGGGAGCTATTTGTTTTCCCGTGATTGGTTAGAATAGGTACAATATCAGAACAATACATATCGACGGAGGGCGTTAACCTTTGGTCAAAAAGGGAGAGAAAGAACATATGCATGAAGATAGGGGGAGCAGCCCCAAAAGGATATGCCCTTTGACATTCATGTTAAATGGGGAGATATAGAAACATTGATGAGGAGTGATGATCATAGAGGGAGCATGAGCATGAGTGTTTCCATGTCTAAGTGTTTCCATCAATGTTGGTGTAGCCATCAATGCCAAAGGGGGAGACTTTTGGATAGTTGGTTGTCATTGATGTCAACCCTTGGAGAGTGATATTGGAGATTGATGTCAACCCTTATAGATTGATGTCAAACCTTCAAGAGGTTTGGAGATTTTGGACAATTTATTGACACATGTATGATCGATATTGATGATGAGTTAGTTGGGTACATTTGATGTAGTATACATGTAGCCCCAGAGGTGTGGTTATGGGATCCAAAGTTGATTAAGGAATATGGACTTGAAGGATAGTGAAATTATAGGTAAGACTATCATATATGGATAGTACATGTCGTGTCATTTCCGGTGATATGTGGAACACCACGTGGTTCCTCACGGTTAGGGAGGTATGGCCTTGTAAAGTTGGAAGCCCCAAAGAGTGGTCAAGAAGCCCCTAGTTGGTTACAAGTCTTGGTCAAAGGGTAAAGTGATTGTATCAAGAAACCCCTAAAAATAAGGAAAGAGGTTACCTAGCATTAGTATAAATACACCTCAAAGAGTCTCTCATTTGGACACACACACTTACATTGAATATCTATCTTATGAATGGTATGGTCTAGTATTTTGATCTTTTGGCTAGTTTGTGTCATCATTTTTCTGAAGTTGTGAAGTAGCGAAAGTTTCAGAGTTGCAAAAAATTGGTAACCCTATTTTTCTGAGGTTATATGAAGGTTGCATAAGGATAGGTCGCAAACATACTTGAGTTGTAGAAGGACAGGTCACGTACATCTGTGGGTTGTAGGAGGAAAAGTCATAGATATGAGGCAAAGCTTTGAAGAAGAATGGTTGGTTGAGTTGCAACAAGGTTTTATGGTACATCACAGTTTCTACAGGATCCGATATGGTACGCTTCAGGTTTTCATGAGTAAAGGTATTTATTTTATGTATTTGTTTGAGGCTTTTATCTTGCATGATATGGCACATACTTAAGGCATGTCTTGGAGGCCCTTGATGGTACATGATTGCATATGGTTGAGGTGATATTGTTACATGCTTGAGACATACTCTTGGTACTCGGTATATGGTTGTTATGGTTCATTGTTAGAGGCAAATATTTGTGATATTGGCATATACATGAGGCTTATCTTATGGTACATAGCATGATTGAGAGTGATATGGTATATGGTTGAGATAAATTTCATGGTATATGGTATATGGTACATGGTATGGTAGAGGTGTTGATGTACATGATTGATACATGGTATGGTACATTATTGAAACTTGGTATACATGGTTGATGGTTGAGGCATATGGTATAGGTTGAGGTGCATGGTTGATGCATGATTTGGTACAGGTGTTGGTGCATGGTTGATGCACTTTCCGTGGTACAAGTTGTAATACACAGTTGATGCTTGGTATGTGTTAGCGATATTTCTTGTATAAGGGGGTAGAATGCAAAAGATTGGGTCAAAAACCCACTTGTCCTAAGTCTTGGGTGATAAATCACCCACGGTAAACCATGTGCAAAATCTAACGGTCGCGATTCGCGTGCCCGGATCAACGGCGCACAATGAATTCTGGACCCCCCTTGCTTTCCGACCTTTAAGCGAGGGGG
>ML782773.1:270467-283902 GCA_009831015.1 Picea engelmannii
TAGCTCAGATCACTTTCTCTTTAGTTTCCTTACGAGACCTCAGAGCGGCCAACGGAGCCGTTAAACTCGTCAGGGTGGTCCATACCAAACGGCTTGGGTTATTTAGACAACCCCGGACCGGTTCCACTCTCCCAGTTGACGGACAGGCTGTTTCGCCCGTCAACAACAGGTTGATGTGACAATGACAGTGACAGTGGTAGAGACAGTGGCATTGATAGTGATAGTGACAGTGGCAGTGATTGTGGTAGTGACAGTTGGTCTACACTTATATTTCAAGGTGGCAAGACAAGGCAAGGAAATGAGTTTGTATCCTCCTTCCGGTTAGAGCCAGATAATTAGGGAGTTGGAGCTTCCTTCAGGTTGGATCCTGAGAACTAGTTGGTTGTATCCACCTTGTGGTTGGAGACGGAGAACCCAGGGGGTTGTAGCCTCCTTCTGGTTGGATCCAGAGAATTCAGGAAGTTGTATCTTCCTTCAAGTTGGAGCCTGTAAATAGGGGATTGTATCATCCTTCCAGTTGCAGTTGGAGACTTGGGAAGTTGGTGCTTCCTATGAATGAATTCTTGATATATATATATATATATATATATATATATAAGAAATCATTATTTGCTTTTCTCCCATTTGGGTTTCCATGTAAATATTGGTGTACTGTGTTCTTGATGTGATGTGGATGTGATGTTTCTTATGATTACATGATTATGATATATATGTTGAATGCAATCATAGATGATACATTGATGATAAATCATTGAACATTGTTGATAAAGTGAAAGAATATACATCATTGTTAAAAGTGGTATAAAGTGCTCATACTGATTCACCCCACCCTCTTAGTATTCCAACAATCTTTTCCTACATGTGGACATTAATAATATAAATGATTTATTTTTAATATGAATTGATTTACCTTCCATGTTTCCACCACCTATCCTTCACATGTAGACATTAATATATAAAAACAATTTAAATATTTATATTAAAATATCCTACATAAACAAAAATTAAGTTTTAAAAAACATAAAAATATATAATTGTCAAACAAATTTACAGGGGATAAATATTAGCACAATATAATCACTCGTTAATCCTTGTATGATCCAATAATAATGAAAAATAAGCATAAATCGTACCCTGGATGTCATGCCAGCATGTTTACATCGAGTATATGAATTCAACAATTTTGAAAATCATGTAGTCTGGAATACATACATACAACTCAGAAGTCTGATCTAATGGTAGTGTAGAAGGGAGCACACAAATTTTCTTTTATTTTTATGTAGAAGGCATATTTTAGGGATAGCTTTTGATGAAAATCTATCAGTTTTCAAAAACCACCATCTTTTTCCACTCTCTCATAGATAACATCAAGATTGTCCAATCAAAACCCCCACACTCTTCTTTGAAACTCCTTCGACTGGTCCCCTAAAAAACACATACTCAATTATCGTCCATTCTTCCCTTTCACCATCATTTGGCTTCTTGAATATCACCTTCCCACATAGGGCAGCCAAAATCAGAAAAACCCAAAGAATTGCAGGCCTATAAGTCCTGTTACAATGAATGTCGATGGCTCATCCCCATGCCACCTATAATTCCTATTACACACTTTCAACCAATGTCAGAACCATCAAAATGCTTTCCAATTCAACAGATTTTCAGATAAAACAAATTTCGAACCCATTTTTCCCATAGCACTGATGATCTACTGTAGCACATATGGATCCAATGACTTCCATACTAAAATATACATAAGTTATAAATGAAAATACCTTTACTTATTAACTGTGTTTTAAATAAAACCACCAAAAACAGAAACAACTCCTGGAGCGATGCCATGATTACGATCATCCCATGATCGGAGAAACTCAACATTCTCAGTCGTCACAAACCCTTAGCACATCCTCTACAGCTTCACTGGCATTGCAGCATAAACGACGAGGTCATCGCATCTCGATACTAATATAAATGTAGAGGCGATATATAGATAGATAATACCCTGACTAAATGTAGAGGCATTTTCTGGATAAAATATCACGATGTGGTGCTTCCAATTTTGGTTGTCGGTAATGGGAATCTCCACATAATAGGTAAATCAAAGGGTTTTGTGCATCTCGACACTAATATAATTTTGTATAAAAATAATAATTTTATTTTAATAGAAATGCCCTCTTCAAAGATGGGATTGATGGCCCATATGCATTTGTGATATACCCTTGTTCCAATGAGCCTAGGACTCTATACTTTGTTGAGATTACTCTTGGAGTCATGGTAAGGATCTCTATCTCTATTATATTGGGATCCCATAGAAATGCCAGACGAGTGATGCACACCTTCTACATTCAGTGATGTTTCTGCACAATTTTTCCAGATCTTTTTTTTGTTATACGAGTCCTACTTTCCTTGTTACAATTTATTTTTTTAATCATCATGATATTTGGTTTTTCCTCATTAATTATTTTCCTCGGTATCCTATGTTTGGATGGGGCATTCAGAACTCTCAAATTCCATGACATCACCTTAATTTTAAACTTTGGAATGGGTGGACAATTACTTCTCTGGGAGGCCCATAGTTTGTTTGGAATTGATCATCAAAACCCCAGTTTCTTCCAACTTCTACTTTAAATATTTTCTTCCTTGTTTCTTCTCCTATGGATTGGATTTCTTTTGTCCCTTCAATAGTTTCTTCTCTTATGGATCGGATTTCTTTTGTCCCTTTAGTGCACTAGTATTTACCCCATGTTAGGATCCAACCCTAACCCCTCTTAGTCAGTCATTAGTTAACATGATATATTTTCCATGTAATAAAGGTTGACATTAGTTAATAAGTCTTATTAAATAAATGTGAACAAGTCAATGTAAGTAGACCTAATAGAAGCTTCCACTTCTAGAAAGATCTTCCTCTAGAATGTTCTTTAGAAGATAGAATTAGTATAAATAAGAGTAGGAGGTATGATAAATCTTGTCTTGAGTATTATTGTAAGAGTGTTCTGCTCATTTTGGATGATTCCCCCTCAAAGAGGCAAGTGAACAAAGCTTTCTTGCTGCTATCATTATTCTATTTATACTCTCTATTGAATGTTCCTATTATTCTTAGGGTATATTTGTTTGTTGTGTTATGTTTTTCAGGTTAATCATATTACAAGTGGTATCAGAGCTCTTTCCCAGGTGAGCACACACCAAATTTGTTTTTATAAATGTGTAGGCTAGAGACGTGTTCCGACGTCTTTAAACTACAAAGATATTTCATTTAGCGCATAAATCCGTGGTCGGGGAAGCATACACGCAAGAAATACAAGAGGTTTTTAAGCTCACATTGTTGGGCACCCTTGTAAACCTTGTTAGTACCCCTTCGAGTGGTAGCACATCAGACAACACCTATACATGGATTTTCTCTTCCTCGTACCTCTGGTATATTAGAATACCCTTAGGATATCCTAAAACCATCCCTATATAAAATGATCGATCGCTTGAGTTATATAGTTCTATCGTTGAGGTATCATTCTACCTAAGCCTCCACAATTGATCTGGACTTAGGAGCGGAACGAACCGATTAATAGACTGAATACACTAAACACAGAGATAGGAAGAATAACACAAATATCCAGTGAACAATATCTTCTATTAAATAATGAAATAGGCTGAAACTGTAAAACTACAGAACTGAAACTTGCTCGGATGGTGGTAGTTGTTTCTGAGAAGAGATATGGCTGCTACGTGCATCCGTCTGAGAATAATGTATTACAATGAGGCTCCAGAGTCCCTTTTCATATTACTCATGAATGTCAAAACCCTAGACATCCAAAAACCTAACCCTAGAAGGTGAAATGCCAAAAGTCATGTGGGCCCTATGGGTAAGTTGGTGTAATTCGGTGCCTCAACTTCCTAGGGTCGTAAATTTTGCATACAACCTCCGTTTTAGGAGAGTGATAGCCCGTTGGAAAGGTTTTTCAGAGAATTACACATTCTGTTATCAAATGTTAACTATGTCTATAACTTTATTATGGAGAGCCAAAAAAACAACGTTTAGGGCCCCAAAATGGCCCCGAAAGTACAACAAGATGTGATGACATGAAAACATAAAAAATAATCCAATTGGATTAGGAAAGAGGACACTCATGTCCACCTGGAGGATGTGTGGGGCTTCAAACAGCCCCAAAAGTGTAGAAAACACAATTACAAAGTTGTACATAAGAACTTGTTGAACAAAAATGGACATGAGGAGCTAGTTGGAATAGGTGGGTGGCCACCAATATCCACCTGTATCAATCCTCCCCCCTTAGGAAGCAATGGTTTCCATTGCATTGAGTTCCCACATGAGGTGAGGAAACTTCTACTAGATTTGGCCATGGGTGAGCCACTTGCCTTGGTGTAGGAGTTTCCTTGCCTTGACAACCCGATAAAGTTGGATCTGTTGCTGGCGAGTTCCCTTGACCTATGTTTCCACGATATGATTAGTGGATGCTTGTTCCATGCAATCAGGGTTGAGATCTATTGGTGTTAGTTGTTCTGCGATCTCAAAAGTGTCCAATAATGGTGGAAAATATGGCCAAAGGAGGTTCACATTGAATACTGGATGCCGACCAAGGAAGGGTGGAGTGTTGAGCTAAAAAGCATTACTACCCACAACCTTGGTGATAATGTAAGGCCCATAACGAAGTGGGAGAAGCTTCTGATGGGGCCCAATGAGATGCTCCTTCTGCATATGTAACCGGACTTTTTCACCAACCTGAAACTAGTGTGGTACCCTGTGTTGATCATGGAATTTCTTGTACTTAACATTGGATTTCTGCAAACTCTCCTGAACCTGTTGGCGGATGTGTTGAATCCGCTCAATGAATCTGGTGTCTTTTTTGATCACAAACTGATTAGGGGAAGAGTCTGTCTATGAGTTGGAAAGAGGGAGTGCAACATCAATGGGTCTCAAGGGTTGGAGAGAAAGAAACATTGATGAGGAGCGATGATCATAGAGGGAGCATGAGCATGAGTGTTTCCATGTCCAAGTGTTTCCATCAATGTTGGTGTTTCCATAAATGCCAAAGGGGGATATTGTTTGACACTTGGTTGTCATTGATTTCAACCTTTGGAGTGTGATATTGGAGATTGATGTCAACTCTTATAGATTGTTGTCAAACCTTGGAGAGGTCCAGAGATGTTGGATAGTTTATTGACACTTGTATGATCGATATTGATGATGAGTTAGTTGGGTACATTTGATGTAGTCTACATGTAGCCCCAGAGGTGTGGTTATGGAAATCGAAGTTGATTAAGGAATATGGACTTGAAGGATAGTGAAATTGTAGGTAAGACTATCATATATGGATAGTACATGTCGTGCCATTTCCAGTGATATGTGGAACACCATGTGGTTCCTCATGGTTAGGGAGATATGGCCTTGTAAAGTTGGAAGCCCCAAAGAGTTGTCAAGAAGCCCCTAGTTGGTTACAAGTCTTGGTCAAAGGGTAAAGTGGTTGTAACCAGAAACCCCTAAAAATAAGGAAAGAGGTTACCTAGCATTAGTATAAATACACCTCAAAGAGTCTCTCATTTGGACACACACACTTACATTGATTATCTGTATTATGAATGGTATGGTCTAGTATTGTGATCTTTTGGCTAGTTTGTGACGACATTTTTCTGAAGTTGCGAAGGTCTGAAGTAGAAAAATTTTCGCAGTTGCAGAAAAATGGTAACCCTCGTTTTTTGAGGATATGTGGGTTGCATAAGGATAGTTCATATACATACGTGAGCTACATAAAGACAGGTCATGTACATCTGCAGGTTGTAGAAGGAAAAGCCACAGATCTGAGGAAAAGCTTTGAAGAAGAATGGTTGGTTGAGTTGCAACAAGGTTTTATGGTACAACATAGTTGCTACAGGATCTGATATGACATGATTCAGGTTTTCCTCATTAAAGGTATGTATTTTATGTATTTGTTTGAGGCTTGTATCTTGGATGGAATGGCACATGCTTAAGGCATGTCTTGGATGCCCTTGATGGTACATGATTGCATATGGTTGGGGTGTTATTGTTACATGATTGAGACATACTCTTGGTACTTGGTATATGGTTGTTATGGTTCATTGTTAGAGGCACATCTTTGTGATATTGGCATATACATGATGCTTATATTATGGTACATGGCGTGATTGAGAGTGATATGGTATATGGTTGAGACACATTTCATGGTATATGGTATATGGTACATGGTATGGTAGAGTTGTTCTCGTACATTGTTGATGTACATGATCAATACATAGTATGGTACATGATTGAAACTTGGTATACATGGTTGATGGTTGAGGCATATGGTATAGGTTGAGGTGCATGGTTGATGCATGTTTTGGTACAGGTGTTGGTGCATGGTTGATGCACTTGTTGTGGTACAAGTTGTGGCACATAGTTGATGCTTGGTATGGTACATGTTGATGGTTTGATATATGCTTTTGTACATGGTTGAGACACATACAAGTTGATGGTATGTTGGTGATCTCGGTACATGCTTGGTAGAGGCATGTGTTAGTGATGTTGGACATGTAGTTGAGAGGTGTACTTGTTATATTATCCATGCGAGAGGATATGGTTGAGTATTGGTGACAGTGGCAGGTTGGACAGGTTGATGTGACAAATTGGATACAGTGATAGGTTGACAGGTTGATGTGACAGTGAAAATGATAGTGGTAGCGATAGTGGCAGTGACAATGATAGTGACAGTGGCAGTCATTGTGGTAGTGACAGTTGGTCTACACTTATATTTCAGGGCAGCAAGACGGGGCAAGGAAAGGAGGTTGTAGCCTCCTTCCGGTTGGAACTGGAGAATCAAGGAGTTGGAGTTGGAGCTTCCTTCAAGTTGGAACCTGAGAACTAGGTGGTTGTAGCCACCTTACTGTTGGAGATGGATAACCCAGGGTGTTGTAGCCTCCTTCTGGTTGGAGCCAGAGAATTCAAGAATTCGTATCTTCCTTCAAGTTGGATCTTGTAAATAGGGGGTTGTATCATCCTTCCAGTTGCAGCTAGAGAATTGGGAAGTTGGTGCTTCCTATGAATGAATTCTTGATATATATAAGAAAGCATTATGTGGTTTTCTCCCATTTGAGTTTCCATGTAAATATTGGTGTACTGTGTTCTTGATGTGATATGGATGTGATGTTGCTTATGATTACAGGCAGGGATGATTTTAAGGATGGAAATTTATTTTAAAATGTAGAAACCTTGGCGAATCTTACTTATCCTTCATATGCCAACTAAAAATGTTTGGCGATATTTTTGTAAAAATATTCAAATTTCTAAGGATTTTATATAGTTTTTATAAAATTTTGGCGATTTTTAAGGTAAAATAATTTTATCATATAGAATTTGGGCGAATCATTTTTAAAATACTGAATCTCATTTTTGGGAAAACCATGGAAAATTAGCCCATGAGCGAAATTTAGCCCCTAAAATCATCCATGATTACAGGATTATGATATATATGTTGAATGCAATCATAGATGATACATTGATGATAAATTGTTGAACGTTGTTGATAAAGTGAAAGAATATACATCATGGTTAAAAGTGGTATAAAGTGCCCATACTTATTCACCCCCTCTCAATATTTCAACAATCTTTACCTACATGTAGACATTAATAACATAAATATTTTTTTTTAATACATATTGATTTACCTTCCATGTTTCCACCTCCTATATTTCACATGTAGAAATTAATATATATAAGAAAATTAAGTATTTATAATAAAATATCCCACATAAAAAAAATTAAGTTTTAAAAAACATAAAAAATGCATAATTGTCAAACAAATTTATAGGGGATAAAGATTAGCACAATATAATCACCGGGTAAGCCTTGTATTATCCAATAATAATTTAAAAGAAGGGTAAATTGTACCCCAGATGTCATGCCCCCATTTTTACATCGAGTATAAGAATTTAACAATTTTGAAAATCATGTAGTCTGGAATACATACATACAACCCAGAAGTTTGGTCTAATTGTCGTCTAGAAGAGAGCACAAAAAATTATTTTTATTTTTATGCAAAAGGCATATTTTAGGGATAGATTTTGATGAAAATTATTCAATTAATTAATTTACAGTTTTTCAAAAACCACTATCTTTGTTCACCTATAATGACCTTTTTGGAGCAAATTTTCCTTCAATCATTTGATTTAATGGCCTTTCCGCGACAACCTGCACTCTCACAGATTCCATCAATGAATTGATGGGTCGTATGGGTTAGTATTATCTTCATCAAACATACCACATGCATTTCGACTCTCTCATAGATGGCGTCAAGATTGTCCATGTCTTTTTCAATATTTTCCCTATCCAATCTTATCAGATTTTTCCACAGCCTCTACCACCTCTATTATTTTCCCTGTTATAAATAGTTCTCCCTCCATCCCCTTCCTTTCTCTAAATAGTTATGTCCCTCCCTCCCCTTCCTTTCCCACTACGATCACTACTACATATGGGCGGATTATTCCACGAAAATTTTCCACGCTTCCACTAGTTTCATCATTTTTTTAAACAGGGCGGGATTTTTGTCGATATTGCCACACAAGTTCGTCGCAATATCCATGAAAATCTTAATTTAACCTAGTCTAGATTTTCGTCACTATAGCAACGAACTTTCGTGGCAATAGTGATGGAAATTTTTCCTATATCATTGGTCGGTATTAACAACTAGTTGACTATTTTATCTATATATACGTGACTTTAAGAGACTTTGTGACACAATTGCTATAGTTGTGACACTATTCTTGGCTTTTGTTTGAGCTATTTATTTTTTCCGTCACCCACCAGTTGAACAAATCCAATTCTTGATCTACAATGCTCGGATTTTCAACTTGCAAGGTTAGTATGTTATTTTTTATTGATGTACTCATTTAACTTGTAATTTTTTTTTCAAATGTCCAATTTGCATTTAGCTTGTTTTTTCCTTGATACTATATTATAATATGTGTAGTACCATATTTCATGTCTTTGGTTTTAATTGGATCTAGTTAGTATATTCTATGGAAAAGGGTATGTGGATTCCATAATATTCTAGGTTTATGTAATCCACATACCCTTTTCCCTTCAATTGTAGATATAATCTCTCTCTCTTTTCATTGATAAAGATATGGAATTGCTCTTGAAACTCAACACTAATCGGTGAAATGATAGTAATTGATTGCTATATTCTCTGCTTTAGCAAGGACTAATAAGATACATAAACACTATCCCTAAACTTATGTTAGGTATATATGTCGTTATTATATAAAGAAAACATGTGTACACATATGACCTTATTATAAAGATGTTATCTATGTTGTCATGATGTTGATCCTCTACACATATGATCATCTTATTATAAAGATGTAGGTCATTGTAAATAAACATATCATAATCAAAAAAAGTAGCCAAAATATAAAAAATTGACAACTTAATGTTTGGTATGGTGTAGGTAAGACAATTACTTGTCAGGACATGGATTTGTCACAATGAATGAAAATGACAGGAAGCTTGATCGGTTAAGAGCGGCATTAGAGGCAAGGGGCGATGGAAAATGTTATTTCCCTTGATATGATTGCAAAGGCTTGCAAAATAGAAGACTTTTAATAACAACATCCCAAAGACATTGTAGGGAGAAGGGGCACGCCAAAGGGGGTTATGAATATCATCCCTTGGTAAGAGGATTCAATATTTAATGTATTCTCTGTAATAATCAGTATGTCATGAATATAAGTAATATTTATTATTAGGATTTTTATATTTTATATACACACTAACTTTTCTATGTTGTTTTTAAATTTATAGATGATGCCCCCAAAGTGTCGACCTCCAGAGAGTTATTTTCCAAGTACTAGCAAAAATACTACTTTACATGGAGATGAACTTCGAGATCAGAATATTGAAGTTGTTGATCAAGTTATTAATGATGATATGGATGGATATAACGTTAGTGATGCAAATCAGGAAGATGAGATACATATATTGATCCAAGACACATTTGCTCCAATGGATGAGGAAAACCAGGATGATAGTCATGATGTTGATCCTCTACTCGAGAAGTCACGTCAACCTCTTTATGAAGGCTCAACAACAAATATTTTATTTGTTATATTATTGTTGGTGAACCTGAAGGTTTTGAATGGTTTATCAAACACATGTCTCACAAAGATACTAAGGTATTTAATTTGTTAATTATTTATGCATGCATGTTCACAAATACTTAAAAGGTTCAATTTTTTCCTATATTGCTATTGTTTTCTAATTTGTAAATTAGTATATTGGATGATATATTGATGATCAATATTTTTTACATTGACTTATTGTTTAGAATATTGTAGATTGTTAGGTGATGTTCTATTACCGACGTCAAATATTGTTCCATGCACATATCGAGAAATATCTGTGATTATGAAAGAAATTGAAATGGACTATCAGGCTACTGATGCATGTCCTAATGATCATATCATATATTATGGACAATATGCATTAGAAAATGAATTCCCACAGTGTCAAATAAGTATATATCGAACCGATAAAGCGTCAAATAAGGTGTCTCGTAAAGTTCTTCGTTATATTCCAATAATTCCACGTTTCCAACAGTTGTTCAGGTGCCAAAGTATAGCACAGTTTATGGATTTCCATGCAAAGAACAAAAGTCGAGATGATGTTCTTCGAATGCCTACATATGGTTCTTCATTGAACTACATAGAAGAAAAGTGGTCAATTTTTAAAGAAGAACCTCGTAATGTTAGACTTCCGTTGGTAGCTGATGGTGTCAATCCATTTGGAGAGATTCGTTCTATGTACTCAGTGTGTCCTATTTTTTTTATAAACAATAACCTTCCTCCTTGGATATCAATCAAGAGAGAGCACACAATGTTGGCAATGATTGTTCCAAGTATTTAATTATCTTTTATTTTCTTTAAAGTATGACAAAATATTTCATTTATTTGTTTCGTGCATGGTAATTATTTCTTTTATATATCATGACATCTAGATAAGTATAATTAATCATGTTGTAGGTTGAACCAATCAGGTAGGTACCAGGTTAAAGATATCAATGTATATATTGAGCCTCTCATCGATGATTTGTTGAAGTTATGGGTTGGTGTCACTATGTATGACATCTCTAGAGCAATAGGGCAAAGACGATTTCAATTCCATGGAATACTATCATGGACAATTCATGATGCTCCTGGGTTAACACATTTTTGTGGTATATTGTTACTTTATTTTTGTGATTTAATATAATATATCTTTTTTGAAAAAATCATGCATTATTTTAAATTGTAACTCTAATTTGACGCTACATTTATTCATATATCTTGTAGGTATTCAAACAAAGGGTAAATTTGCATGCCTAGTTTGTGGTCGTAGGATAAAATCTCATCATTCAAGGAGTTTAGCAAAGGAAGTGTTTGATGAGTATAGGCACTTTATGCCTAAGAACCATAGTTATCAAACTATAGACAAATAAAAGTTCAATGGTAAAGAAGAAAACAGAAAAAAACCACGAAGAATGACACCTCGCCTATGGAAGTTGGAATATATTAGAAATCGTCAAGGTATGAAAATTATTTATGTATGACCTATTATATAAATCTTTGGTTAATTTCATTAGTATTAATTTCATTTTGTCCCATTAATTAGTGTTAATTTCAATTTGTTGATGTTTCATGATTGTCGTTAAGTCACGAATGGGCTTCCACAAGGAATTAAAAGTTACCCGATGCAATTTAGTAGATTGCCATACTACAAACACCTACAAATAGTTCATTTGTTTGATACAATGCATATCGGGAAGAACATAATAGAATTGTTATGGAAAATATTAGATGGAAGGACTGACAAAGAGATAATTGGAAAGATTTGTTGTGACATCCGAGAAGCTAATCACATCTTGCAAAGTGTTATTATTAATACTAATAGTGATGGTCGTGAAAAAAATACTAGACTTCCTTGGTTATTGACGGAGCAATAGAGCAATATTGTAAAAGAGGTCATTCAAAAAATTAGGTTTCCGACAGGGTTTTCGTCGAACATACAAAATATCTTAACTAAAAATGGTGATTTTTGCGGGGTTAAAACACATGACTGGCATACATTCATTAAGGTAATTAGTAGGTTATAATATATTTTCTTATTGCTATGCATTTTTCGGAAACAAATAATAATTTTTTTTTTTTTGTTACAATATGTTCTACCTTTATCTCTCCCAGACGACTTTGACAACAACATAAAACAAATTATTTATGTACTTGGAAATACAAGAGTTAAGTATTGTTTTATAAGGAAAATGTACTTCTTATGTTATTTGTATTGGAACTTATTGGGATATTATCTTTTATCGGCAAATTTATGTATGCCTTGATATTATTTTATTGCATCGACATTTGTAGGTGGCTATCATCAAAAGAAATCCATAAAGAAGATATAAGGTATTGGAAGAGAGAAATTCCCCAACTAATGTGTCAAATGAAAAAGTATCTACCTCCAACATTTTTCAATGCACAAGAACACTACCTCATACACCAAGTTGAGGAGATTGAATTATGTGGACCAATCCACACAAGGTTGATGTGGATGGTGGAGAGGCAGTTGAAGTCACTGAAGGCTTTTGTTAGACAAAGAGCACGTCCGGAGGGTTCTATGGTTGAGGGATATATGGTATATCAATGCATGGTGTATATTAGTCAATATATACCTAAATTAGCAGAAAATATGAATGTGCCTCGCATTTGTCATCTCGACTCCATCAAAAAATTTGAAGGGGAGGTCCTATTGGGGAAAGGTAAAATGAGGACTGTGAAAGGTAATTATTAGATGTTGATGTAGATTTAATATATTACAGATCTATTAAATTATTCATTTATTAGCAATAACTAATTAATGATATTAAATTGTTTTGCTACCATATAGTTGCTCGAGAGTGGGATGCTTTACATTTATACATTGCAAACAACCTTGATTGGATGGAGCATTGGATAGAATATACTAAAGAATACTTCAATATGTTATCATGGGAAGGGGTGAGTAATATGATTAAAACAGTGCATCGTCATCGAGATCAATTTCCTGATCTTACATCAAGGGAAGTTGATTTAGCCTTTGGTTTAAAATATAAATGGGCAAGTTAAATTTGTTACCCACATTTTCCTAGTTTTCTCCCAATTTTTCAATGTATTTCGTTTGTTTATTTATTGAAATATATATTTAGTAATTCCTATATGAGGATTATTAATTCACAATTTATTTTTTACTTGTTGTCCATGTTGCAGTTGAAACATCACAAGGATATGTGGTGTAATGGTCATAAATTTCGTATCAAAATGTTGGATGATAAGATGAAAACCTTGGATTGTGGGATAACTGCAGTGTTTAAGGTCACCAACATTTCCTCTAGAAGTGACAGAAATCTGGAAGAAACTGAGAATAGGT
>ML782773.1:288080-298645 GCA_009831015.1 Picea engelmannii
TAGTTTAGAAGGGTCAAAGGGTCAGTTGATCCTTCATTCAGTGAATCCTTTTTGAAAGTCATGGAAGAGGTTTGCACTAGGGGAATAATGTGGAAAGGTCGATCGACCCTTCTATAGATAATTGTTCCCTTCTAGTTAACTGTAATTTTCCTGGATTGGTATTTCTTTAGGGGAGGAATAAAAAAGGGTTAGCAACTCCTTTTGCATTCATATTTTTAATTAATCCTTATTGTTATTTGAGCTAGTTTGGAAGAATAGGTCAACCATTCCTTATATAAATTTTCAATGAATCATTTTAAAATTAATAGAAGAGGTATTTGTTGGGGGAATAATGTGGATGTGTAGACAAACCATTTTATAGAGAATTGTTCCATTTCAGTCAACTCTTAGTATCCTAGAATAGTACCTCTTTAGGTGAAGAATAAGGAAGGAATGACCACCACTTATGCATTTAGATTTTTAATTAATCAATTTTGTTATATCTCTTAATCTAGAAGAGTCGACTGACACTTCCTTGTATAACTTCTCAGTGAAGACTTTTCAAACTCAAAGAAGAGATTTGCATTGAGAGGATAATGTGGAAGGGTCAGTTGAACCTTGTATATATAATTGTTTCATTCTAGTCAAATCTCCATTTCGTAGAATGACATTTCTTTAGGGGAATAATAAAGAAGGGTTGATTTCCCCTTTCACATTCGATCTTTTTAATTAATCATTTTCCCTTATTTGACCTAGTCTACAAGGCTTTATCAACTCTTCCTTGTATAAATTTTCAATGAATCATTTTCAAACTAATAAAAGAGGGATGGGCTAGGGGCATAATGTGCAAGTGCCAAACAACCTTTATCTAATGACATTTGTTCCATTTCAAGCAACTCTTTGTCTCATAGAATGGTATATCACTAGGTCAAGAACAAAGAAGGGTTGGTCACAGCCACCAATACTTATGCATTTAGATTTTTAATTAATCAATTTTGTTATATCTCCTAATCTAGAAGAGACGACTGGCACTTCCTTGTATAACTTCTCAGTGAATCATTTTCAAACTCAAAGAAGAGATTTGCATTAGGAGCATAATGTGGAAGGGTCGGTTTATCCTTGTATATATAATTGTTTCATTCCATACCACCAACGATGATTTATGCTTCCTGTTGAACTAGGAAATAATTCCCAATCCAATGTCAAAGCAAAAACTTGAAGTGCTCTTCCTACCCTCAGTACATCCTGCCCAATCAACATTTGTAAAACCTGACAATATCACTCCACCACTGCACTCATACAACAACCAGTACTACATTGTACCTCTCAAGTATCCAAACACTCAACCATGTGTATCCATGAGGGTTGCTCCTTGAGAATTGTTAGGAAGGAGTCATCTAGGAAATTTCCACTAACCAACTGCCCTATCTTTGGTTCTGAGAGGTGAGTCCCATGAAGTATTTGATGTTTGACTTTACAACAAAGTAGATAGAAAAGGCCCTCTATAGCCAAAACATATAGGGATGACACCAGAGGGAATCCTTATCTAATTTATTGAAACAATCCCATTTGTTCATATTTTCTTTTATTAATGAAGAAACAAGCCAATGAATTAGTAAAGCAGGTTTCCACACTAATTTTGAATCTGAGACTAAGTCCTATGACTTTGAGGTTCATTTTGATAAGGAGCAATTTCATTAACCAATTAGGGAGATTAAAATCCTTTCTGTAGGATATGGTGAAGACCTATTTAGCAACAAGCACACTCTTCAGAGTGGATAATGCCAATGTTGGGACCAGAGGTTTGATTGAGACTCCTAGCTCTTTAAATAATGAATATTCCATGACCATTTCATTTCATATTGAAGGAAAGGTAACATGTTTCATGCATCTATGAAGAGGTATCTTAGTGGCCATTCTATTAGGCTTCTATAGAGGTGGCTCTTGTATGAGGGAGGACACCTAAGATGTATTTCTACGGGCCTAGACGTGTTTGGAAAACCCTCATCCTTCTCTTTATTCTCTTTTCTTGGTGGGCCCCTGATGATTTAGATGGAAGAGTTTGGAAGAGTTATAGTCTAGGCCTATATATAATATATATACAATATATAATATATATAATATATATTATATATATAATATATAATATATAATATATAATATAAAAAAATAAAAAATAAAAACGAAAATCAAAACAACATAAGATAAAAACGAAAATGAAACAAAACACAACCAAAACAAAACATATAATTTCAAAACGCAGCCACTATACACTCACGAGCAGAGCTGCATGCACTCACCCACAGTCCCTGCATGGATTTGGCACCACAGTCCCACCACTCGCACACAGAGCTACAAGCAACCACCACCACAGTCCCACGGATTTGGAGGACGGAAGGGAGAGGAGGATGGATTTGGAGCACGAAAGGGAGAGGAGGATGGGAGAAGGAGGAGAAGGAGGGAGAGCCGCATGGGAGGAGGCTAGGGCAAACGGATTTTCAAAGGAGGGCACACAGATTTGTAGAGGAGGAGGGCACATGGTTTTGCACTGAAGGAGGGAATATTGCCGAAGGAAATGATTTGACTTCTTTCTCCTATCTCTTGAGTGTGCATGCTAATTGTTTGATGAAATTCTTGATAGAATTTTTGATGATATGTTTGATAGAATGTTTGATGAAATGTTAATTCATCCCTTTAAAATGCTCTAATCGTCCCTTAGCACTAGGCTCATAATCGGTTTCAAAATTGAAGATCCCCTCACACACTCACACATGACCAATCCCCTTGATTGTGCCATGAGAAGAAAAAATCCCCATGGGAGTAGTGTAAGTTAATAACCATTGAATATAGTCCAAAATGAATATTTGAAGAAAGTGTCGAAGAATTTGGGGATAGGGCAACAAGTAAGAATGAAAAAATAAATCTAGCAGCTCTTCCCCAATTTCTTAGAATGATCACTGAGGTCCTAGACACTTTTATCCTTGAATTTGAATCCCTTTGCAACACTTATGAATATAATAATTATGCCCAGCTGAGAATTTTCCCCTCTACTTTGAAGGAAATATCCCTCAAATGGTTCATAGGTCTAGATATACATAATATTTAGACATTGGAAACTATGAAGAATCTTTTTATAGACAAATACACTGAATATTGAAAATATGGAGACTAATCAAGATATTAAGTATTCCAAATGACTTAGAAAGGACAAATCATTAGAGGAATACGTTAAGATATTTCACTTTGGTTAAAAGAGATCTATCGATTGCTCAATTGACAAAAACTCTCCTAAGACAATTCTCTTGATAGAAGTAAGAGATAATGATATGGAAGCTTTAAATTTGATCACATTTGTAGATATTTACAAATGAACTTATGATGAGATAATAAATGTTTGAAAAAACTACTTAAGGGTTTCTACTAAAAGGGGTAAGGGAATCAAAGGAATTGTTGAACAAACCTCTATGAGGCAACAAGCATCTAGGTGTGGAGGGAGCTCACCATGAATTGAACTTGGGTCATCATTATGGAAACTACTTCGAATTTCCTCTAGACCATAGTGTGATGGGTGTCCATGCACACACACACACACATATTCCCAAAGGTACTTCTACCATTTGTCTCAACCCTTGATCTATTCTACCATTGGGTGCACATCCACTGAGCACGTATCCTTCAAGCATGCATCCATTGTACACACTTTTTAGGTGCACCCTTGTCTGGTTCTCTTGGGTACCTTGGGTCCAATTGTTCCACACATGGCACTTTAGGTGCAACACCATTGGACATTGGAAAGATAGTAAACAATTCATGAAGAAGGAAGATGCACCATCAGGGATAGTCGAAGTTGGAAATGAGGGAGCTTGGTTCCACCTTATAGTGAAGCATTTTGAAAGTGCAGGGAAAGTCTCATATAAAAGGGGGATGCCTTAAAAGTGATGAGGCATAAGGGAAGAAATCATTCACAAGGACTATTGGTTTTTTGTCAAATCTAGCCCATATAGGTCAAATTATTCACTAGATTCCTTGTTTGAATCTTCTACTAAATCCACTTATCTACATAGAACTAGAATGTATTTATTATATAAGAAAACATCCATCATTCCATATACTATTTGTTGGCATATTTATTACAAGCAGACAGAAGGTAGAGTATTTGTTTGTCATTGATGGCAAGCTCGGCCCGACGATGACGAACAAGAGAAAGTGGCAAGACAAGCAGTGCAACGATGATCGCATGGCGAGATCAGAAGCGTAAACTCCATTTTGGAGTTTTGGATACCGGGAGTTGGAGGAGTCAAGGAAGCAACTCACGGCAGAAAATCGTGAAATGTGAAACCATGACTTAATCTCCATTTCAGAGTTTTGGATACCGTGAGTTGGAGGTGTCAAGGACACTCACGACAAGAATGATGAAATTGTGAAATTCCAAAGATCAGAGCATCAACAAAGACTCCATTTCGAAGTTTAGCAGACCGGGAAATCAAATATCAAAGGAATCTCCATTTCAGAGTTTCGGATACCGGGAGTTGGAGGTGTCAAGGACACTCATGACAAGAATGATGAAATCACAAAATGTGAAAGATCAGAGCATCAACAAAGACTCCATTTCGGAGTTTAGCAGACCGGGAAATCAAAGATCAAAGAAACTTTAACCTTTGAAGTAGCGAACCCCGAAATCCTGAAACAGACACATCAACAAACCACATCAGCTAAGGACACATGGAACAATCAGGCAATGACAAGTGTCAAGTTGATTCAACATTTCAGGCACATGTAAGTCACAAATTAGAGTGACACATCGCAGTTATTCGGCATGTGTCAATCCACGTGTGACGTCAGTAGGTTTACGTCACATCAAAACTTTCTATTTCGGGGTTTTACATAGAAAGCAGAAACTCCACCATCACGAAGTCTCTAACTCTGAAATGCCGAAAGGGACTATTGTGAGTCTCGAATACCCGAAAGGAAAAAATCTGAAATCCTGTCAAAAGTCCATCTCAGTGGGTTATGTGAACCATTCGATCACTTCAGAGATTTTGTAATCATGAATTTTATAATGTTGGAGTCACGATGACTCGAAAGGAAAAATGTTGAAATCTCGTCAACCGTTCGATTAAGAAAAGAAGGGATCAGATTATGAAGTTTTGTGGATCGTTGATCTGGCTCCATTTCGGGGATTGCAACTTGGAGTGTCAAGACTCCTCACCACATGAATGCCAAAATACAAAAATGTGAAATGGCGAAATCAAAACGAGACCTTGTGCTTGTAATCCAATGGTGTTGGATACTTGGAAATCTAATCGAAGGGCTATTGTTGCTCTTCAGGATTAATTGTTCAGTTATGATTCAGTTAGCATAACCGAATAATGGTTCTTGGATGGTTGGCATTTCAGTTGCTGAAGCGTTGTTCTAGGGATTTGAGGGGTAACCGAAGGGGTTGTAGAAGATAAAAAGAAACATGTAGTGACTGTGTGGCGGTGGTGTGTATGGAATTAATGGTACATCCATAGCTCTAAGGTAAAATTCATTTATGTAAATGAATATAAAACCGAAATAAAATCATACAGGGACAGTGAGAAGAAATGATGAAGATATAGCAAAGATCAAGGGGAGAAGAATGGTTTTTGATATGATTATATAAACAGAGAGGAATTGAATGATGAATCCTTTTCCAGAGAAGATAAAGAGTTGGTTTGCAGGTTCTTAGTGACAGAGAAGGATTCCAGGGTGGTAGGGAGGAGCAAGGGGAGACTGTAAAAGTCTCCTATACAAGTTGGTGCTTGTACATCTGGGAGTTGTAGCTTCCATTCAGTAGGTGCTGAAGAAATAGAGGTAGCAGCCTCATATGGGTTGTAGCTCAGATAAAATAAGAATGTAAAGAGGAGTTGGAGGTTTCCTTTCATTCATAAGAAGAAGAGGTTTTTCCCTTTTGGGTTTCCTCATGAAAAATCGCTGTCACTGTTTCATTTATGCGATTGTATATTTATTGGTTAAATGTATTACTGCAAGTTAAATGTTAAAGGCATGATTTATTGATTAATAAGTAATCTTCTTATGAAATGAAAGAAATTTTATACAACTGATTCACCCCCCCTCTCAGTTGACTTATCCTATACAACACTATTTTCACTATGGATTCCACTATGAATTCAATCCTAGTGAGTCTTTGTTACAATACCTTCATTGTATTATTGTCCATCAAAGATTGCATACAAATTTCTCCCGATCTATCACATTTAGATTATCCATCAATTCCAATTCCTCCAAGTTCTATACTACAAGGTTTTTCATCGCCTTTACAAGTTGTAAAAACCATGCTCAAGGAATCCATTCTTCCAATGTCTTCATGTTGCTTCCTTATTGTAGGGACGACACATGGATATTCAAGCCTAGTGAGTCTTTTTTACAAAACCTTCATTCAATTGTTTCCCATCGAAGGTTGCATAAGAATTTCTCTTGATGTCTCACATATAGATTATCCATCAATTACAATTCCTCCAATTTATCTACTACAAGGTTTATCATCCCCTTTACAGGCTGTAAAAACCATGCTCAAGGAATTCATTCTGATAATGTCTTCATGCCACTTCCTTATTGTAGGGATGACAGGTGGATCCTCAAGCCTAGTGAGTCATTGTTACAAAACCTTCATTGATTTTTTTTCCATAAATGGTTGTATAAGAATTTCTCTTGATGTCTCACATATAGATTATCACATATAGAATTTCTCTTGATGACATCCATATCCCACCCAAGCACCATAGTCTATTAAATAGGATAGATGTGGTGGTTTGAGGCCTTGTTAATGTCCAATGAGCCAAAGAAAATATGTTTAGGACATAAGGCCCTTTTATGAAAACGTACCAATGGTTCCAAATGCAACTATATTGCAACTTATGCAACTATTTTGCAACTATATTCTCAAATATTGGTGAGTGGTCAAATGCAACTATATTTCATCTTATGCAACTTTATGCAACTTTATGCAACTTATGCAACAATGCAACTATGCAACTATATGCAACTATATGATGGATAGGTGTGGAAATTTCAACTTTATGCAACTAAATGAAACTATATGCAACTGTGTTGGTACTATATTGCAACTTATGCAACTATATGAAACTTATGAAACTATATGCAACTATATTGCAACTATATGCAACCATATTGCAACAATTTCGTATGCAACTATATGAAAATATGCAACTATATGCAACTATATGAAAATATGCAACTATATGAAACTATGCAACATGCAACTTATGCAACTTAAGCAACTTTATGGAACTTATGCAACTTTACGCAACTTTATTGCAACTTATGCAACTATATGCAACTTATGCAACTATATTGCAACTATATGCAACTAGGTGTGGAAATTTCAACTTTATGCAACTATATGACGGATAGGTGTGGCAATTTCAACTTTATGCAACTAAATGCAACTATATGCAACTGTGTTGGTACCAAAAACGTATATTGGCATGATAACTTATCTTCTTGTTTTAACGAGGGTAGGTACCACCAAATAGGTATCTGTCGGATCTATCTTCCTTGATTGATGATCAAGATATAGTAAGAGAGGTTGAAAGTGAGACGTGTTGTACTAGATCTACCGGTTCTAGATCAACTAGGTTGGAAAAGGTAAGGAAAAGATTTTGTACCCACATGCAATTTTTTATTGCCAACAGAGGATCATGTAATTATGATGCTGAGAGAATAGGTGAAATTGAGTTTCCCTTGAGGTATAAACATCTAGTGCAATGATGGGCACCTAAGGAGCTACCTGAAGTGGACACATATTTCTTCATCAGTGGGAGGATGTATCGCATTGCTCCTTCGTCCTTACATGGATTGGGTTTATTTTCCATGGATGGCATAAAGGTCGACTATGGCACTGTAACTGAATTGATGGAGTATGTCGGACCATTATACAAATACAATCACTGGTTGATGTTGGTATGATATATGCAAAGTATGCGGAGATACAGAGATGCCGCAAATTATATACAACTACTAGATAACAATCAAAATAAAGGGGCAACTATGTATATTGATGGAAGGCCAAAAGCTACTGGAAACATTGTGGGCTTTATAAATAGTACACGACCAATGGCAACAACTAAGAAACCAAATTGCATATTTAAGGCATGCGAAGGAAATCGTATATTTGTATGTGCAACAAAAACAATAGTTCCAGGTGAAGAGTTGTTGATCGATTACAACTTAAATCGAATAAATGGAGAGGGTGACCGTGGAATGGCACCCACTTCACCTCAGCAGGTAAATATTAAATACACTAAAAACTTATTACTACAACAACTAAATTTCAAAATTTTCATTATTTTTTTTCTGTTATTACTGCAATATTTCATTTTCTTAATGTTACAGGTGAATTTCATAACTTTTATTGATTTATTTATTGTGCCAACATCTGTCCAGGGTGACCGTGGTAGAAAATCACCCACTAGATCTCTCCAGGGTGACCATGGAAAGGCACCCATTGTGCCTCAGTAGGTAAATGTTAAATATAGTAACAACTTAGACTACAACAACTAAATTTCTGAAATTTCATTATTTTTTTTCTGATATTACTCCAATATTTCATTTTTTAAATGTTACAGGTGAATTTCATAACTTTTGTTGATTGATTTATTGTGTCAACTTCTGTCCAGGGTGACCGTGTTCGAGTTTCACCTGCTACATCTCTCCAGGGTAACCGTGGAAAGGCACCCACAGTGCCTCACTAGGTAAATGTTAAATACATTAACAACTTATGACTACAACAACCAAATTTCTGAAATTTCATTATTTTTTTTCTGATATTACTCCAATATTTCATTTTTTAAATGTTACAGGTGAATTTCATAACTTTTGTTAATTGATTTATTGTGTCAACTTCTGTACAGGGTGACCGTGTCTAAATTTCACCCGCTACATCTCTACAGGGTGACCGTGGAAAGGCACCCGTAGTGCCTCACCAGGTAAATGATAAATACATTAACAACTTATGAATATAACAACTAAATTTCTGAAATTTCATTAATTTTTTTCTGATATTACTCCAATATTTCATTTTTTAAATGTTACAAGTGAATTTCATAACTTTTGTTAATTGATTTATTGTGTCAACTTATGTCCAGGGTGACCGTGTCCGAGTTTCACCCACTACATCTCTCCAGGGTGACCGTGGAAAGGCACCCGTAGTGCCTCACCGGGTAAATGTTAAATACAGTAACAACTTATGACTACAACAACTAAATTTCTAAAATTTTGTTAATGTTTTTATGATATTACTGCAATATTTCATTTTTTTAATGTTAGAGGTGGATTTCATAACTTTTGTTGATTGATTTATTGTGCCAACATCTGTCCAAGCTCCCACAGAGGATATTGATGAGGACGAAATATAGTATTAGAAAAACCCAATGAAAATTATAATGAAGGCCTTGAAGAAGGCTAACATGGAATATCTAGGTTTGATTAGCAAAAGACCACTGACATAGGAGGACAGGGAAAGAATTGTAGAGCTACAAACTACAATAACTAATTTTGGGGTAAGTGGCATATTTACATATTTTTATTAGCTATGAAAATTTCATTTCCGTTTTTTAGTTTTATATTTTGTATATGATCTGGTAAAGAAATTTTTTCTGTTTGTAGGAGTTTTTAAACCATGTGCGTGGGGAACCTGTCGTTCCTGCAACTGCTATAGGTAGCAGTGAGGGTCCAATGCAAAGAAAAGGTCAACATATCAAAGTGCAAGTGAGTCTTTTTTAGCCTCCTAAGGTTCCCCTAGAATCCATTGATGAGCGGGGTGATTTTGACCGGCATGACATGCCGGAGCATGATGAGCCGGATCTTGGGACTCCACATGATGACTCTGGAGAGTAACATAGTTTAGGTGCACAGGATACTATTTTGCATGGAGTAGAACGAATTAAAAGCACCGGATCACTAGATGTCACCTTTCTGGTGGATGACGCATGTGTTCTGATAAAGATTCAGAAGATTGCAGGTAATTGTCCCATTAATTGATTCATTTTTTTCATGAAATTGAAATGGACATTTGTTGAGATTATTAATTGATTAATGGATAACACATTACTGCAAGAAACAATGTTTTCTATAGAAACTTACATGACAAAGCATTGGAGTTGTTTGGCCCCACCATTCACACACGATGGAATGGCCAAGATAGAAAAAAGAAAGATGATTTAATAGATCACATGGTAAACTTGTTCGGCAACACTTTCATCAAGAAAGTGGTTACAAAGTTGGCCGGCGAGAATTTAAAATGCACTAGGGCCCAATATAGGGATAAATTGCAAATAGACCTCAAGTACGAGCGCCCTGCCATGGTTCCCGAGAAAGAGTGGAAGGTGCTAATAGAGGATGAAAAGGAGAACTTGTTTAAAAAACAAGGAAGAAAACCACGAGTTGGTCAAGCAAGGTACAACACATGTCATATTATCAGTGAAATATGAGCATTTATGTTTTTCTTTCCTGTTTTAAGTAACAATTCTGATATCTAATTTTTTTCAAAAATTCCATATGTAGGCTACCAAACACATCCAAAG
>ML782773.1:305227-321327 GCA_009831015.1 Picea engelmannii
ATATGTGCCTTGATTATTTGTAGGGGATATATATATTACAATATGTTAGAATATTACAATATTACAATGTAATAGTAATGCCATATTACAATGTAATATGGCATTACCATATTACAATGTAATATGGTAATGCCATATTACAACAATGTAATATGGCATTACCATATTACATTGTAATATGGCATACAATATGGTATACCATATTATAATGTAATATGGTATACCATATTACAATGTAATATGGTAATACCATATTTCATGTAAAAAAAAAATTTTAAACTTAAATCCATCGTCGCAATATCGATGAAATTTCGTCGGAAACAAATCTAATATTTTACCACAACCATCGCTATAATGATGAAAGTTCGTCGCAACTTTGCATGAATTTTCGTCACACATACAACATATGCGTCGTAAGTTTGGTTTTGAAATATATTTTTGTCGATATTTCCATGTATTTTCATCGCACGTTGCGATGGTTTTTCATTGCACATTCAACATCTACGTCATAAGTTATTGGCCTCGCATAAATGTTCGTCGAAATTGCGATGAATTTTCGTCAAAATTGCGAAAAAATTTCATCGTAATTGCCACATTTCTTCGTTGTTATTGCGACGTAAACTCATCGTAATTGCGACGATGCATAGGTTTAACCGGTATTGAAGGTGGTGAAACATGGAGCTCTTATTTTGTCAATGTTTCCACACACACGTGGATTGGGGATATAGCGACGAAATTATTCCAATGAAAAAAAATCTCAACTTTCATGGAAATTGCGACGGATAAGTGTGGCAATATCAACGAAAAACCGTTGCAAATTTGGTTATATGTACTAGTGGATCATTTGATGCAGGGTTTGGATCTCAATCTTAAAACTATCATGTATGTCCTCGACAGAATATGTGACCTATGTCCTCGACCGACTCTGTGACATGTTCCACATCCATCCAGCATGGCAGAAAAATGAGTGCTTATTTCTTTTACCTCTTATGTTTTACAATGATAGGCATTTCCTTTTGACATTGCAGGTAATACGGATCTGATTTCTTCTATGCACGATAACAACATAAGATGGTATGCTAGGCCAACATAAGATGCTATTCTAGGCCCTCCTGCTTTGTGGGACAACAACATAAGATGGTATGTCTTCTCCTGCAACCTCTGGGAAATCATTGGTACCTCCTGATATGATACTACCTTAATTATCTACATTAGTTTGGGGACTGTGTCAAATGCCAATAAATAATTAGAATAACCAAAAGAAATTCAATAATCCTAATATAAATCCATCACAAAGGCCGAGATGTATTAACTTTCTTCAAATGAAAATCGTACCGTTCATCCAATTATCCTCGGTCTGGAGATGAAACTCCATTCTTTTCCATGAGAGATCTGCATTTTTCCATGGATATGTCGAAATCAAAACCCCCACGCTCTTCTCTAAAACTCCTTTGAATGGTCCCCTCGAAATCACATACTCAATCGCCATCCATTCTTCCCTTTCACCATCGTTTGGCTTCTTGAATATCACCTTCCCACACAGGGTAGCCGCAATCATAAAAACGCAAAGAATTGCAGGCCTATAAGTCCTGTTACAACAAATGTTGATGGCTCATCCCCAAGACGCCCAAGTATAGTTGGCTCCATTCTAGGAACTACACCACATCTGATGAATGAGTTGTCACAACTTCTCTCCACGTGGAAAGGGAATTGCATATAACAATTGGTTGTTCCAGTTCTATTAATTTTTGAAGCGACTATCCTGAAATTTTTAAGTATTTTTCATAGTTGAATCCTACTTTAAGATGTAAAAAACATCTTGGTGCAGTCCACTAGAGTGAAAAACATGTTAATTGTACCACCAAGTTTATTCATTTTTTAAAGTGAAATTCAAGTTTGGGGTTTCATTCAGCTATGTTGGAGGGGATTTGCCAAAAAAATCTTGTATAGAGGTCTTATTTCTCCAATGTTTAAGTAGTTTCCATGACAATGTCCTAAATAACTATATTTATATTTGAAGAAGCTTTAGAAACAGAGACAAAGAAGGATGAGCAACTAGCTTTTCGTCCCCATAGAATGTGTAAATGGATCGAGTTATATTGCATCAGTTTACTCAAAGTAAGGGAAGAAGGGAGTCAACCAAGATTTCATGGTTGTTTGGGAGGTATTTGGCCATAATTTTGACTCCTCTTATACTCTTGGATGCAAAATTCAAATAATTGTTTATGTGAAACAATTAAATGAAGCAAAACAATTTCACAATTTAACATGTGGAATAATATTACCACTGTAACTTAGTTGCTAGCCATAATCTTCACACTTAAGTACAAATGTTTGAACATTATCCATTCACTTTTTATTTGATCAAAATATTATTTATAACTAAAACTACATATATTTCTTCATGGTTGGAATCATATACTTGGGATGCATGCTGATTTATTTTGGAATGTGCCATTTTTCTTTTTAACAAAGTGTAAGTGTCATCCATTAGTTATATAATTTTTACACCAGCACCACATGTAACACTGACCTATCTTGCATGCCACGTCGAACTACCATGAGATATATACAGCATTTATTCTTTATAATGAGTAGCTTTACCATGTTAATGTTAATAAAGGTTAACTTGATTAGTTAAAAAAAATTATAACTTCTTAAAATAAAAAGTTCAAACTCCATAAGGATTTAATCAAAGTTTATTCTCGGAGATATAGAAGATAGAATTTACCTCTCAACCATATACATGAAAGATTAAAGAAATAATGATACTTTACTTTTTAAAATAAAATCATGCATGTCATTTAGACTACTAACAATTTGACCATTTTGAGTGGTTTTTACATAAACCAACTTGCCACAATAGATTTTTCAAATTCCTCTAAGCTACCTTTAATGTAGTTTCATTGAAGTGAGCGTTGTATACCCTATCATCCCTTGCATATTTCCTTATGGAATAGATTAAAGTTGTAGTAAATAGATCTTATATTTTGGGGGGAAAAAAATGAAAAATTCCAACCAATTTTCATGTATTGTAAAATCTTGTTTTAAAGATTTTGTTTCATTTAATATACTTGGATGCTTGAAAAAACAAACTAGTGTAACACACCCATGGTGGGGTGTCGAAATTTTATTCTTCTTAAGAGAATCAAAACCTCCATTCAAGGTCTCTATTCCATTATGTTCTTCCAGAGATTTCCAGCCACAGTTTCCATGCTCCGAATCGAGCTCAGAGATGGAAGATATCCTCTCTCAATTTCTTCAGGTTCTTCCATCCATCTATACTCGCATATTATTGCAGGCTATGACCAGACGCCAAGAAAATAGGCACCAAGACAACCACCACACTAATCCCCCAGAGTGGCAAATCTCTGAAGTTCACAATCCGACGACGTGTGTCCTCAAAGATTTTTACGGCCCTGATTCACTTTGGGACTTCAGCATTCGGTAGTTTCGAACACTCCCAAGTATTTTCTCCCCGAAGTTACAGATCGAGCACCATTTTTGGCCCTTGACCAAGTTTTGAGGATCCTTGGTCACGGTTCACCTATTTTTGGGACTTCGACAGGCTGTCGAAGGCGGAGCGCAAGACGAAGCAGAGATTGTGGGATCTCGACCCCTTTTTAGGGCCTTTTTGTGTTTTGGGCTTATTTAATGGGTATGGGGATGTATGCCCATGGGTTTACCCATGTTTAGGCCTATTTTGTAATGTATAAATAGAAGTCTAGGTGATGTAAGAAGTAGTGAATGGTGACTAGTAGTGACTAGTTCGTTGCAAGTGTGCTAAGTGTTAAGTGGTAATTGCTTTGTTCATACTGTGTGATGCTTGCAGAGCTAAGAGCAAGTGATTTTAAGAGAATGTGGAAGGCTTTCTACTAAACCTCAAGGAAGGAGGTTCTAGTGAGGTGCACAGATCTCATGTCCTCTGCGGAGTTGATCTTGAGGCTTTGTGCATGTAAGAAGATTGATCGAAGATAATAAGGAGGAGGACGAGTTGGTGGATGTAGCCCCAGGGTGGGAGTGAACCTCATATATCCTATGTTGTGAATGCTTTGTGATTTTTGGATTTTCTTTTGTTCATGTGATTCAATTCTTAATGCGATGTTAGCTAATAGATGAATCTGATATGATAGCTTAGTGCTGAATAATGTTAATGAATGTTAGATCTGATCTATATTGGTATGCTTAGTTCTTGAATCTATTGTATCTGTGTGAATGTTGCGTTGATCTGTTGTCAGGGTTTAGCTGCGCTATGAACTAAGGCTAAATATGAACAAAATGTAATAACTAAGTGTTCTGTTAAGGTATTACAATCACCGATCTCTGTCCTAGATAAGGTTGCATACATCTGAGTCCTACAACCACCCCTGCCTCTACCTCGGGTGAGACTTCATCTACTTCGCAAGTGTTGTTGAAAGGGCCAGTAGTTAGAGTTTTTTTGGTGCGTTGTTGTAGCATTGAACCCTAGGTATTCCCCTATGCCAACAAATGGTTCCATTGCTGGGACCTGAAACAGGATTGCTAGGAATTAAGGAAGAATAAGCTATGTGCGAAGATCTGACCTGAAACTGTGAAAGCTATGTGCGTAGATCTGTTTCCCTAGTGCGTAGTATTCTACTTAATTTGTGAATCTTTGTACTAAGAAGAAGAGTCAGATCTGAAGAAAAGAGGTAAGATATGAAAGCTTTGTGCTCTGATAAAATAATTTTTGGTTAAAAAGGTAATATTTGTAAGCTCTGTGCTTTGTTAAAGGTAAGATAAGTGGAAATTTTTGTTTCAAAAATATGGATCTAGGTATGTTTGATAAATCTTGTCCTAGCCTGAAAACTAGGGCAGGGATAGATGAAATAAGGTTTGATATGAGTAGATCTGATAGAAATAATGAAAGATATGTTATTCCTATGAATAGAAAGAATGTTTGGACTAACAAATGGATGCAAAACCCTAGAATGAAAATTTTGCAGGATAGCTACAGGAAAGGTTGGGGATAATTTAAGAGAAAGAGAGGATTGACTCTTTGTTACAGTTGCAAAAGATCAAGATATCTTGCTAAGGAATGTCCTGATAAAATACCTAGTTGTCTTTGTTGTAAAGTTATGGACCATGAAGTTTTAGATTTCCCTAGAATGATTGCTAAAATTGAAAGAATGAATATGAGACAAGAAGACCATGAGAAAGGTCAAGACACTAAGACCATGGTAGAACCCTATAAATAATGAGAGGATGTATTGCTACAAATGAAAGAAACCCTGAATGACCACCGAAATATCAACTTATCATAGATCTTCAAAGAAAAAGAGTGCATAGAAGAAAAAATAGGAGACTTCGACATTGACTGTGTTCTGGATGAAGAAACACAGGTGAATATCATGACAGAAAGAACTTGGGAAACTTTAGGAAAGCCTGCTATGATTCCTTCATTGGGAGGAATAGGATTATTTAGAGGAAACTTGATAAACCTATGTGGAAGACTTACCCAGATATCTATGAGTGCTCATGGAACTTCGACGGAAGAAGAGTTTGAGGTTGTTAAATTTATTGAGAACAATGCCCCATTTGCTATATTACTAGGAAAACCTTGGGTTGAAAGGTATCAGGCAAGAAGGAAAGAAGAAGAAGTCTTAGAGTAGAAGAAGCAAGAGTTAAAATTTTTCATGACTAGGAGGATCACACACTTGATTGAAGAACAGGAGAATAGATCGAAGCTATTGAGAACCCAAAACTTGGATGTCGAATTTGAAAGAACACAAGAAGACTCACAGAAGACTAGAGCACCTACCCCAGATAGAGAAGAAGTGTTGTCCTTGAATCCTAGGAAAGAATCTCCACAGCGTGAAGTTACTATGCCAATATGAGATAAGAATCAGAATGGAAAGAGGAATACCGAGACGAAGCTCACTGGAAATAAGGCTAGAAAACTAAGTAAGAAGAGATCAAATATTGAAAAGTTACAGAAGGTTCTAGAGGGAACTTTGCAGAAGGAAAATTTGCAAAACTGGAACTTCGTTAGGATAGCAGAACAACACCACATGGCACTTCACCATGGTGAAGAAATATATCCATTGGAAATAGTATAATTGTTAGACTGATGCCCCGAATGGGTAGAACAAAATTTATGGTCAGGAAGATCGCCATCAGATCATTGGGACTGCGTTGTAACATACATAATTTAATTAATGAAGGCTTCTCACCCATTGGAGAGATATGTTTCCATGGAAGTGACTCAGAGGCTCCAACCTATACAAGATGAGGCTTTCCAACTGTTCTCAGAGATCGAAAGCAGAGGAGAAGAACTAGAACAAGTTGTCACTACATATGAACAATGCTTAGAGGGACCTGTCAATGAAGCAGTAATCCAAGAGTTCACTGAAAAGGAGGTCATGGCACAACAACAAGTAGAAGCAGCTCAAGCCAAGCTCGAGGATTTTGAGGCAGAATTACCTAGGCCAGAATGACTCGAGATGCGTCACAGGTGAGTGTTGGGGGCTTGTTGGCCCTTGACCAAGTTTTGAGGATCCTTGGTCATGGTTGACCTATTTTGAGACTTCGATAGGCTGTCAAATGTGGAGTGCAAGAAGAAGTGGAGATCATAGAATATCAACCTCTTTTTAGGGCATTTTTAGGTTTTGGGCTTATGTAATAGGTATGGGGATGTCGTCCCATGGGTTTAACCATGCTTAGGCCTATTTTGCAATGTATAAATAGAAGTCTAGGTGATGTAAGAAGTAGTGAATGGTGACTAGTAGTGACTAGTTAGATACAAGTGTGCTAAGTGCTAAGTGCTAAGTGCTAAGTGATAAGTGCTAATTTCTTTGTGCATACTGTGTGAGGCTTGTAGAGCTAAGTGCAAGTGATTGTAAGAGACTGTGGAAGGCTTTCTACTATAAATCAAGGAAGGAGTATCTAGCGAGGTGTGCAGATCTCCTGTCCTCTGCGGAGTTGATATTAAGGCTTTGTGCATGTAAGAATATTGATCGAAGATAATAAGGAGGACAACGGGTTGGTAGAAGTAACTCCAGGGTGGGGGTGAACCACATATATCCTGTGTTGTGAATGCTTTGTGCTTTTTGGATTTTTTTTGTTCATGTGATTCAATGCTTAGTGTGATGTTAGCTGATAGATGAATCTGATATGATAGTTTAGTGTTGAATAATGTGAATGAATGCTAGATATGATCTATATTGGTATGCTTAGTTATTGAATCTATTGGATCTGTGTGAATGTTTCACTGATCTGTTGTCAGGGTTTAGTTGCACTGTAAACTAAGGTTGAATATTAATGAACTATAATAACTAAGTTCTTTGTTAAGGTGTTACAATCACATATTTGTGTCCCAGCTAAGGTTGCAGACATTTGAGTCCTGCAACCACCCTTGCCTCTACCTCGAGTGAGACTTCATCTACTTCGCAGGTGTTTCCGAAAGGGATGGTAGTTAGGGTTTTGTTGGTTCGTTGTTGTAGCATTGAACCTTGGGTCTGCTCCTGTGCCAACAAATGGTTCCATTGTTGGGACCTAAAATGGTGATTGTTGGGAACTAAAGAAGAAAAAGATTTGTGCAAAGATCTGACCTGAAACTGTGAAATCTCTGTGCGTAGATCTGTTTCCCTAGTGCACAGTATTCTACTTAATTTGTGAAGCTCTATACTAAGAAGAAGAGTCAGATCTGAAGAAAAGAGGTAAGATCTGGAAGCTTCATGCTCTGATAAAATAATTTTTGGTTAAAAAGCTAAGATCTGTAAGCTTTGTGCTTTGTTAAAGGTAATATAAGTGGAATTTTGTTTCGAAAATATGGATCTAGGTATGTTTGATAAATCTTGTCCTAGCCTGAAAACTTGGGCACAGCTACATACAAGAAGGTTTGATGTGAGTAGATCTGATAGAAATAATGAAAGATATGTTAGTCCTATGCATAGAAAGAATGTTTGGACTAACAAATGGATGCAGGACCCTAGAAAGAATTTTTTGCAGGATAGCTATAGGAAAGGTTGGGTATCATTTAAGAGAAGAGAGGATTGACTCTTTGGTATAGTTGCAGCAGACCAGGACATCTTGCTAAGGAATTTCTTGATAAAAGACCTAGTTGTGTTTGTTGTAAAGCTATGGACCATGAAGTTTTAGATTGCCCTAGAATGATTTCTAAACTTGAAAGAATTAATATGAGACAAGAAGACCATGAGAAATATCAAGACACTAATACCATGGAAGAACCCCAGAAAGAATCAAAGGATGTATTGCTACAAATGAAAGAAACCCTGAATGACCACCGAAATACCAAATTATTAGAGAACTTCAAAGAAAAAGAGTGCATAGAAGCAAGAATAGGAGACTTTGACATTGACTATGTTCTGGATGAAGAAACACAGGGGAATATCATGACAGAAAGAACTTGGGAAACTTTAGGAAAGCCTGTTATGATTCCTTCATTGGGAGGAATAAGATTATTTAGAGGAAAGCTGATAAACCTATGTGGAAGACTTACCCAGATATATATGAGTGCTCGTGGAACTTCGATAGAAGAAGATTTTGAGGTTGTTAAATTTATTGAGAACAACGCCCCATTTTCTATATTACTAGGAAAACCTTGGATTGAAAGGGATCAGGACAGAAGGAAAGAATAAGAAGTCTTAGAGCAGAAGAAGCAAGAGTTGAAAGATTTCATGACTAGGAGGATCGCACACTCGATTGAAGAATAGGAGAACAGATCGAAGCTATTGAGAACACAAAACTTGGATGTCGAAGTTGAAAGAACAAAAGAAGAATCATAGAAGACTGAAGCACCTACCCCAGATAGAGAAAAAGTATTGCCCTTGAATCCTAGGAAAGAATCTCCAAAGTGCGAAGTTATTATGCCAAGAGGAGATAAGAATCAATATGGAAAGAGGAATACCAAGACAAAGCTCACTAAAAAGAAGGCTAGAAATCTAAGTAAGAAGAGATCAATGATCGAAAAGTTACAGAAGGTTCCAGAGGGAACTTCACAGAAGGAAAGTTTGCAAAACTGGAACTTCGTCGGGATAGCAAAACAGCGCCACATGGAACTTCTCCATGGCGAAGAAATATAGCCGTTGGAAATAGTATAACAATTAGACCAATTCCCCGAATGGGTAGAATGACATGTATGGTCAGGAATCTCACCATCATACCTTTGGGGCAGCGCCATAAAGGACATAATTGAATTAATGAAGGTGTCTCGCCCGTTGGAGAGATTTGTTTCCATGGAAGTGACTCAGAGGCTCCAACCTATATAGGATGAGGCTTTCCAACTATTCTCAGAGATTGAAGGCAGAGGAGAAGAACTAGAACAAGTCATCATTGCAGTTGAACAATGCTTAGAGGGACCTATCAACAAAGCAGTAATCCGAGAGTTCAATGAGTAGGAGGTCATGGCACAACAACAAGTTGAAGCAACTCGATCCAAGCTCAAGGATTTTGAGGCAGAATTACCTAGGGCAAAGTGACTAGGGACGAGTCACAAGTGATGTTTTGGGGCTTGTTGGCCCTTGACCAATTTTTGAGGATCCTTGGTCATGGTTGACCTATTTTTGGGACTTTGACAGGTTGTTGAAGGTGGAGCACAAGACGAAGCAGATATTGCGGGATCTTGGCCCCTTTTTAGAGCCTTTTTGGGTTTTGGGATTATGTAATGGGTATGGGGATATTGTCCCATGGGTTTACCCATGCTTAGGCCTATTTTGTAATGTATAAATAGAAGTCTAGGCAATATAGGAAGTAGTGAATGGTGACTAGTAGCGACTAGTCAGTTGCAAGGGTGCTAAGTGCTAAGTGATAAGTAATAAGTGGTAATTACTTTGTGCATACTGTGTGAGGCTTGTAGAGATAAGTGCAAGTGATTGTAAGAGACTGTGGAAGGATTTGTGATATAACTCAAGGAAGGAGGATCGGGCGAGGTGCATGGATCTCCTGGCCTCTGTGGAGTTGATATTGAGTCTTTGTGCATGTAAGAAGATTGGTCGAAGATAATAAGGAGGACCCAGGGTGGGGGTGAACCACGTATATCCTATGTTGTGAATGCTTTGTGCTTTTTGGATGTTCTTTTGTTCATGTGATTCAATTCTTAGTGCGATGTTACCTGATAGATGAATCTGATATGATAGCTTAGTGTTGAATAATGTGAATGAATGCTACATCTGATCTATATTGGTATGCTTAGTACTTTAATCTATTGGATCTGTGTGAATGTTGTGCTGATCTATTGTCGGGGTTTAGTTGCGCTATGAACTAAGGCTGAATATTAATGAACTGTAATAACTAAGTGTTATGTTAAGGTGTTACAATCACAGATCTGTGTCCCATATAAGGTTGCATACATCGAAGTCCTACAAACACCCTTGCCTCTACCTCGGGCGAGACTTCATCTGCTTCACTGGTCTTGCCGAAAGGGCCATTAGTTAAGGTTTTGTTCGTGCATTGTTGTAGCATTGAACCCTGGTTCTGCCCCTGTGCCAACAACCATGCATCCCTCATGATAGACGATTGTGATCTACTTTGAGACTTTGACATTCGAGAGTTTTGAACACTCCAAATACTTTTTCCTTCGAAGTACTTTGTACCCAAAGTTACAGATCGAGCGCCACATGTCCCTCATGATCGATGGTTGTGATATACTTCGGGACTTCATCATTCAAGAGTTTTGAACACTCCAAATAATTTTTCCTCCGAAGTACTATGTACCTAGATTTATCGATCATGCACCACACATCCCTCATGATCAGTGGTTGTGATCTACTTCGAACTTCGGCATTCGGGAGTTTCAAACACTCCAAAACCTTTTTCCTTTGAAGTACTTTGTACCTAGAGTTACAGATCCTGTGCCACGCGTCCCCTTCTAACGGATGGTTCTGATGGACTTCAGCACTATGGGACTTCACTCCTCGTGTTCCTCCAGAGTTAATTTCTCCAGATTTAATGATCTACTGCCATGTGCCTTCCTGTGCCAACATCTAGGATCTACTATGGCACTTCAGCACTTTGGGGATTTTTGAAGCACCTCAAATCCTCTGGAGTCCTCAAGTCCTGGAATCCCAGTCATTTCACCAACCATGTGGGAGAGGTGGGCACGTACCAGGGGCTAACACATAGTTGGGTCAAGGGCGACATGTGCCCTCGCCTGGGATGACACGTATCACGTTCCAAAGGCCTATAGGGTATGTGATGTGCCTGAATCCAAATCGAACGTGGATCTTCAAGCTTAAATCTACGTCACCATGGATGGAATCACTAAGCCTCATCACTCTAGTCTGATCATCTTTCAACATCCCTCAGATTTTCATAGTCAATATCTGGCCAATACCGATTCATTCACAGATCGACGGTTCACAGTGGTTGTGGGGGCCCAACGTACTCTCTCTTTATTAGAGAGCTCAATCTCCGCAATCTGGAAATTTCTCTCTCGACTTTGCTTAATCGTTGTCATTGATCCTCTACCCCAACGAGATCAATGAAATTGGTTGATTGCAGGTTGTGAAATAGTATGTCCATTAATTTCACCTTAGGGCTCTGCAATGATTCCCATCCATCGATCTTTGTTCACAAATCGACGATTCACAGTGTTTGTGGGGTCCAAATATCCTTAATCAGGAAAGTGCTTGCCCGAATCTATCTAATCTTGGTCGTTGATCCTCCACCCCGATGAGATCAATGACGTTGGTTGATTGTAGGGTGTGAACTAGCACATCCGTTAATTTCACCTTCGCGCTCCGCAATGATTCCCAACCATCGATCGAATCGAACGGATGGTGTTTGATCCATTAACTCCAATGGATATTTGATTCAATCTGACGATTAAGATAGGTTTCCCTTCCAATGAATGACTCACATCCATATCCTCTGTCAGGTTCTTGGGTCATCTACGACTCTTGTTACTCCGAGAGTTCGGGTAACTTTGACTATTATGAAGTTTGACATCCCAGGGCATCAACCTCTCGAAGCTCCGAAACCATCATGAGCTAGCTCATTTTGGGCTTAGAGAAGGGTTCCTAGACCTAGGTAACATGGACCTTCATATGACTCTCAGACTATGATCTCTACTCTTATCCGAGTTCTGGTTAAGGCCGTGGGTGCGAGTTCAAGGTCTCTCAAGCTACTGGTTTGAAGGAAACGCCTTCCTAACTTGCATAAATTTAAGTTCTAAAATAGGGCAAGGAAAACTCATGATATTATCAAGACAGTAGCAGTGCCAAGAGGCTTTCTCTAACTCCAAAGATGTGAAGTAGCCCCCTGGGGAAAACACCTTCGAGGGTTGAACTGGAGCATACGGGAAAGAAGAAGAATATGTTCTCAAGGAATCCAACATTTACACATAACTTAATCATCTCAATACAAAATTCATTTACAGATATGTAAAATACATGCATGTAACCATTAATTCCCAATTCAATGCATAGAGTATGAAAACACTTATTGGAACTAGATAACATGAAGTGACTGCTACAAGGGGTGCCTATTTCCACCCAACCATAGGCTCAGTCACTCCTAACGTATTTAGCACTAGCCACCCCTAAGCTAGACCATGATGCTTTGAGATTGAATCTCTTCTTTCAGCATAGAAATAGATAGGGCTGAAGGTTACTCTCCTTCTCCTGACTCAGTTTCTATTTCCCACGATAATAACACACTCTTTTTACAGTTATCCCTCAAACCCCAGAGTTCAGTCTCTCATCTTTGTACTCTTCACGGTTCCTCTTCTCTTTCCACCACACCTTCCTTTCTTTCCTTTCTCAACAAGATTACGTGTGGCCTGAATTCCCAATCTGTGGTCAGGTATGGAAGCCTTATAGATGGGTGGTCTACCCCATCCCCTCATTAACTCTTGAGGAGGTCTTCCCACCTACCATCTTGATTGTAATTCATTCCTGGGTCAGAGGGTTGTTCTGATCCTAAGAAATTAAATCCAGCAAATTACTAGTCTGGTTGAGGTTAACACAACCATTCCTAGTCCCCTCCACCATCTCTTTCCTAGCATTTGTGGTCTCTCTTAGCACATCCCCTTTCCATCAGTCATGCAACACTTATCCATTTTCTATTAAAATAACAGAATTTACATTCATAAACCTTTTATACAAAGGTCCATCAAATCAAACATTCACACATATTGAGTTTGACATAGTCTCTTAGCCAATATAGTTATATTTAAAAATTGGGGGAAACAGGGTGTTACAATTCCCTCCCCCTTAAAGGAACATTGTCCTCGATGTTCTATCTGTCAACATGCTATGTATATACAGAAGTAAACAAAATTGGAAATTCTTGTCTCATGGAATCCTTCATTTCCCACGTAGCCTCATCTGGGCCAAAGTGTTTCCACTGCACCTTGACTTGTGCAATGGTTTGGTTCCTGAGTGAGGTTTCCTTCCTATCTAATATGCATTGAGGTTCTGGTAGGAATTCTCCCTCCAGCTCCACCTGGATCACAGACTAGTCAATTATATGTTTAGAATCATGTACATATTTCTTGAATAATGAAACATGGAAAACATTATGTGCCTTTAATGTGGGATGGAGTGTTGTCCTATAGGCTACAGGTCCCACTCTATCTAAGAATTCAAAGGGTCCACAATACTGAGGTGCTAGCTTAGAAAAATATCCCATTATTAGGGAACTCTTCTTGGGCCTAACTTTGAGATAGACATGGTCTCATGTCTTGAACTCTTTGGGAGTTCTCTTTCTGTCGGTGTAGCTCTACTGTCTATCCTGAGAAATTTTCAGATTTTGTTTTATCTAAATCACTTGTTGTTCCATTTATTTCATCATGTCCAATCTAATTGTAATCCTATCCACTGGATTTTTCCATCTAATTGGAATCTTTCATTGTCTACCATAGAGGGCTTCAAAAGGGCTCATCTTTAGTGACTCTTGATAACCGTTGTTGTAGAAAAATTCTACCAATGGCAGGTAGTCTTCCCACTTCTTATGTTGATGCATTACATGCATCCTTAAGATGTCTTCTAATATTTGGTTTACTCTTTTTGTCTTTCCATGAGTTTGGGGGTGATAGGTTGTGCTAAACAATAATTTAGTCTCAATACTAGCCATCAAGGATTTCCAAAATCTTGAAGTGAATTTTGTGTCTCTGTCAGATACAATCTCTCTATGCATGCCATGCAGTCTGAATATATCCTTCACGGATATGTTGGCAATATCTATTGCATTGCAATTGGACTTGGCAGGAACGAAGTGAGCAAACTTGCTCAATTTGTCCACCACTGCCATGATGGAATCATTGTGCTTAGTTGATTTTGGTAATCCAGTGATGAAATCCATGAAAATGGTTTCCCATTTCCATTCTAGAATTGGTAGAGGTTGTAACAACCATGTTGGGTGTCGGTGTTCTACCTTAACTTGCTGGCATTCTAGGTACTTGGCTAGATAGTACGCTATGTCTTTTTTTAGTCCATGCCAATAGAATTGTTTCCTAGTGGTCGTGATCATTTTATGATATCCTGGGTAACCAGTATATGGTCTCTTGTGTAGCTCATCCATTATGAACCTATTCAATTCGTCACAAATTGGAATATACAATATGTTTCTATAGGTCAGCAGGCCTTCATCGAGCATCTGACAACCTTCATACTTTATCCCTATAGACTCTTGCCTTAGGTATGAGGTCACGGTTTCTTATGCATTCCTTATTCTTTCCCTCACATTTGTTCCACAGGTGCTTACTTCTGCCAAGTGAATTTTTTTCACACTTCTGCTAAGGGCATTGACCACCCTATTTTCCTTCCCTTTGATGTGATTGATTTCTAAATCAAACTCACTAAGGAGAGCCATCCACCTAGCTTGTCTAGCATTGAGTTTTGGTTGATCAAACAGGTGCCTCAACAAGTACAAATATCCTACCCAGGAGGTGATGCCTTCACATTTTTAAAGCATGCACTATGGCATCCAACTCTAGATCATGGGTCACATAATTGATTTCATGCTCATTCAATTTCCTAGATTCATAGAAAATTGCATGTCCTTCTTGCATAAGGACTCCTCCGAGTCCTTCCTTGTAAGCATTTGTACACATGAGTAATTCATTATCAGGGTCTACAATCTTCAGCATGGGTGCATGGGTCAGAAGGTATTTTAGTTCCTGAAATCTTTCTTCACATTCTGATGTCCAAGTGAACTTAACCCCCCTTTTTCTGGAGGGCGGTGATTGGACAACCAATCTTGGAAAATCCTTTTATGAACCTTCTATAATATCCTGCTAATCCCATAAAGGATATGATATCATATACATCCTTTTGGGTAGGCCATTCCATAATAGATCTGATCTTGTCAAGGTCTACTGCCATCTCTTCTTCAGAAATAACATGGACCAAGTAATGTACTTTCTTTTGGAAAATGTCACACTTGCTAAACTTAGCGTAGAGTTGATGCTCTCTTAGTACTTGAAGTACAAGTCTAAGATTTTCTTCATGCTCTTCTATGTTCTTGGAGTATATTAAGATATCATAAATGAAAACCAATACAAATATATCTAGAAATTTGTTGAGTACATTATTCATCAAGAACATAAAAGCGGTGGGGGCATTGGTTAATCCAAATGGCACCACAACAAATTCATAGTTACCATTCCTTGTCCTAAAGGTCATTTTGTGGATGTCTTCATCCTTGATTTGGACTTGATGGTATCCATACCTCTATTCAATCTTTGAGAAAATGGAAGCACCCCCTAATTGGTTGAACAAGTCATTGATTCTTGGTAAGGGGTACTTGTTCGTTATGGTTATCTTATTGAGTTGTCTATATTCTATGCACAGTCGGAGCGTGCCATCTTTCTTTTTCACAGACAAGGTTGGTTCGAGAAACACTGGGCCAGATGTAGCCTTTGTCCATCGTTTCCTTTAGTTGTACCTTGAGCTCAAATAGCTCAAGTGTACTCATCCTATAGGGTGTCCTAGACACTGGCACTTCTCCTAGTGCAAGTCTACTGAGAATTCAATGTCTCTTCTCAGAGGTAGACCCGGTATGTTAAGGTCCTAACCCGCACATAGGTAGATCAATGTATTTGGATGTAATAAAGGTCAATATTAATAAGACCTTTCAATAAAATAGAATAAGGCGGATGTAAGAAGACCTAATAGAAGCTT
>ML782773.1:333998-350192 GCA_009831015.1 Picea engelmannii
ATGCAGACAATTTTAATAACATTATAACCTGTATACAAGATATGCAACATACAATAAATAGATAATTGTACTTATCTTTTGATTGAGAAGACTTCCATATCAACATGGTCTAGGCCAAGGTACCAAACCTCAGTAGCAATCCAACCAACCAAACCTCAGCAGCACTCCAAACAACGGTCTCTCATTCCCCACATGCCTGTCCCACCCAAGGAGTGTACACCTTCACTATTACACAGTCCATCGACTGTTACACCTCCCTTTCCTTGAGCCTCAACAATAGGCCAAACCAGAAGTCTTAGAGCATCGTGGCTCCTAAAGTTCCAAATGCCCTCAGATATTTCCAATCAACATCTTCCCCGAGCTACTCTTTGTAGTCAACATTCTAACTTTAATCAACATCATCTCATCTGCATCACCCACATGCAATTATCATGAGAAAACATAAAAGAATTCATTTAGGAACTCCATCTTAGTTCAAAAAGGAATTCAACTTTTTCCCCAAAACAGGAAATTCCATTTCATAATTCTTCTTGGATGTTGCCAAATTATGAATGCAACCATCCTTGTGGTTTTCCATAGGCACCAAACTGCATACCATATTTTTTATAATGCTTCCTATTGCATACATCCAAAAAAAATTCAGTATTTTATGTACATCATAATTCAACATGTACAACACCTTATACAATGATCTTAGAATTTCTTACACCTAGACATTCAATCACAATTACCAAACAATTTAACCATGTAGAATGATTCATCATTCTATGCATATGCATGTTCATAATTAATATCAGTAAGTTTATTATTTCAATTTTTTGAACATAATTTTTTTTTGTAGTCTCTATTCCTATGACTACCTGGCTTGCAACTTTCCTATTGCAATGTTTAACAGTTTCTAAAATGTTCTCAACTTCATGAGTTAGCAACATTTCAGCCATTAGTATAATTATTTCCAAGCAATAATATATATGCATGTACTTACAACACATTCAATCAATGCATTTAGTATACAATTCTATCACTTACCATGCATGAGTACAATTCTCAATGCATACTTATTCAGTGCACCCTGCATTGAATTACATAATGCTCTTTATCTCAATCATGTATCTCACCATCCATAAGTTGGAATTTTCGCCAATGTGTTGACACATTCTCCACACACTTCCTATTGTCTTTCCAAATAATTGGATGTCTTCCTTTTCGACCCGAACACTACAACAAGAATATAATTCTGTGTTGTTCATTAGTGTTAGCAAAAACGTTGCAGTCCAAGTTTTATTTAAAGGTAGGAATCTTTTAGTACCTGTGTGGCTCATAACCTTTCCATATCCATACCTTACCATATCCAACCATGTCCTAGTCTCATAGATGACTAGTTTATTGGCATTCATTCTTATAACAAGTTATTATCTTTTAATTCTTTGGTTATTACTCCATAACCAAATTAACATGACATTATATTGTGTCCTTGTGTACATTCAGAAGCAAAAAGAAAAAAAGATTTGAATTAATACAGGCTTATAGCCTTTACCACATCCAGTGGTATGCACTTAATAATATAATCATGTGATTTTATATAATAAATCTGGCTGAGGAAATTCTTACCTAAATTTCCTTTCATCAATTATGCAAAAAGAGTAATAAAAATCGTACCTGCATGACTGCCATTAAAAAAATTTATACTACCTGAAAGTCTGATGGCAGTAAAGGATTTCATGCTTCTTTTATCAAACTTATAACCAACACTTTAGATTTATGTTGCTTCACTCCTTATGCAACAACATCATCAAAAACACTTGAAAACATGCAAGCATTCTTTCCTCTGGCTAACCCAACAAGCCGTAACATACTTGCTGCCACATAAATTGCAACAACTTCTTTCTCCCTATCAAACTTTTCTTGCTAATCCCAGAAGTATTAAATTCTTCTTGGATTCCTGGATCTTCTTGTTCTCTCATTGTAGTCACTGTACATGACTATTTTTTTTTGTCCTGAGCACCTTCTAGCCAAATCACTCTTGGTTGCCTTTGCATTTATAGTCCCAAACTAAGCTGATATTAACCTTCAAATTTCCTTAATTTACTAGGTCCAACTAACCCAATCTCGTACTTGGATGAATCAAATTCCACACCAAGTTGTTTTATAGACTCTGGATTCTTCAACATCCAGCTACTCTTCTGGACTGAAATTCTTCAACCCTTTTCCGACGGAATACTTTAGTACTTGAGGTTTTCTTGTACTCTTTGCTTATCTTTTTCTAGATGCATAGAACTAAATGAAAGTCATTCTTTTACCTTACCTTCATAGATTCAAGTGATACCTCCAACCTCTTGGGTTGTCACTCATGGATCTATGTCACTTAATATGGATTCTTGTCAGGCACCATCTCCTTTGCATTCAAAACCATGCATAGAACTTTTTTCTTCTTCCTGGTTCCTTATTGATTTCACTTTAGAAGTCACTTCACTTTTAAATTATTCTTGACTTGATATCTCCATGCTCTTATGGAAATACCTTCACACCCTTGGAGTGCATCAACAATCCTCTACTATTCTAGCTTTCCTTCCTAGCGTGTTGGCATGCATTCCTATTAGCTTGATATCTATATCATGATTTATTCTTCCATTATCTTAGGATATTCATGGACTTAACTCCATCCAGGAGTTTTTCCTTGTCTACTTTGCATATTTGCCATAACATATTATGCTGATATTAATTTTCAGCATTCCATTATTATTTGGATTCCTCTAATTCAGCTCATGCATATTCAACTTTTTTCATGCCATATTTGATGAATTCATGACATGCTTCTACTGCGCATTCTGATAACAATAATGGAGGTGCTACCTCCAATCTGTAGGGTTGATCCTTGGAGATGTCACATCTTACCTCCAAACTCTTTAATATTCCATAAAACCTTCCTTCCTTATTACCATTCTTTGCATCTCCATAAGAACTTATGGTTCATGCATTATCATGTATTGCAGATGGGTTTCTCCACCTAGAATTCACATTTGATGTGCAAAGATTGTCACCTGAATTGTCTTCCCCAAAAAAGAATTCCATTTGGGGTTTCCATGATACTTATCGAACCCATCATCTGATCCAATGATTTTTGAAAAATCTCAGATGTAGAATAAAGAATTTTCCCTGACCTTCTTTTTTCTTTCTTCTATCTGAAGACATCTCTAGCACTTTCTGAGACCTTTCCAATCACAGCTTCCTTTCTCAATTTCGATCCTTGAGCAGAAATCTATAATCCTTTAAAACGTGTGCTTCCTCTCTAATGCACTTCTTGTGCAGCGATCTCTTTTCTCTGAGATAATGTCTCTTAGATATTTGTTAGACCCTATCATAAAGTTCCCAGGTCTTCATTACCTCCATGATGAAGGTTTGAACCAGAAAAAACCCATGGGCTTCCTTCCTAACCCCTTTTTCCTTCTTTAACACATTTTTCAGTCACTAGCACCCATTTTTCCTTGGGCCCTTAATTCACATGGGACCACGACTGTGACCAAGTTCTAAATCAATAGGTGCTTACTCGAGCCTTCATCTCCAGGAATTTTCAAACACAACACAACAATATCTCGGAGTTCTGTATTACCAGACTCGCAAAGTAGACTGGATCAATAGTCCACGTCTGCCCATCATCCAATGGTTGACACTTACTATGGAACCTCAGGCATCTGATTTCCAAGACTTCAGAGTTTCAGGACTTCAGGAGATACCACTGCAAAGATCAACGGTCCTCGATTACTTTGGGATTTTAGGTCTTTCCAACCAAGACCAGATCAAGGGTCCTTCGACCTCCTCCTCTCTCAATGATCGAGATCTCCTTCGGGACTTTGGCTCTTTCACCCTCTGCTTTCCTCCAGAGTGCTCTGTACCTAGAGTTCCAAATATGGTGCCACACATCCACTTTCAAATTAACGGTTGTCCAACGGAGTGAGTCTCCATCTTCCACGTGTCTCCTCGCAAATAAACGATCTGCATTCCTTCCTTCAGATCAACATCCCTTAGATGTTTTGGGCTTCGACGGTTCAAAACATTCGGAAACACAACTTCACAAAAAACCCTGGAGTACGATTCTTTGAAGTTCGCGATCTTGTGACACCTGTCCAACCTAGATCAACGGCTCCTAGCTACTTCGACTATTCAGGTATTTGGTGATTTCGTATATTCCCCGACCACAAGCTTCCGAAGTGGTTCACTCTGGAGTTATGGATCTTTCGCCACCTTTCAGCCTTGACGATGGGCGGTCCTTAATTACTTCGGCACTTTAGCAAGTCCACTCTCCCCTTTTCCTTGGTTCCTCCTTAGAGGTGACCTTGGGCAGTGACCTCACGCAAACACATGATTGCGGGCATGCTCAAAGGTGGTTTGAGACCAAACTACATTTTGTCCCACAATTCAACTTGAGCCTACATGTGTCCTTTCTCCAAAACCATGGTTTGGATTACGGCCCGCCCTCGACTTCGTAAAGCTCGAGCACCTTCTATCCCTGCAATGCGAGGTGACCGTCGATCTCATGATATTGACGATACTTCTAAACGGACGATCGAGATCTACCTCCAACAATTCATATCTCTTCTGACTTAGAATATTTTCTAAGTATTCAAAGGCTTCGACCTCTTCTCCCCCTTCGATTTCATCTATCGGGTCTCTTCTACACTTATGAAAAGCATTGTCCCTTCTGAGCTTGATCCTTATAGGATTTTTATTTCCCATGCACTCCTTTCTTTTCTAGGATTTCGTCAAACTCAGATCCGAAGGATTTCTTGAAAATAAATACTTCTCTCCCTCCTGGCGTTCCTCTTGCTCGATGCACACCTTGCAGATCTCCTATTTACAGAGTGTTCTATAACTTTGTCTCTTTCTGAACTCAACACAAAGTTGTTCCTATGCACTCTTTGCACTTCTGCTGATGAGGATAAATGCTATCTCTTCTGGGCTTATGAGACGAAACAGACTCTATCGTCGCACTCCTTGCGGATTGTGTGCACACCTTGCATAATCTCAAACGAAGAGAAACGATTGAAATTTATGAAAACACTTCACAATTTCACACATTACTCTGCAGTCCAACACCACTTATGTCATGGTTTTACGATATCGCTACTCCTCTTGAACTTCATAACACGACCAAGGTCCAGGAATGTTTTTGAGGTCCAAACTTGGTTCCTCTAGACACAATTTCCACCTGAAACTTCGGGTCCAAAGACCACTTTTCCAGCCCATCCAGGTTGAGTGTTGAAACCATGGGTCAAAACTCTAATTTTGTCTACTTCAACAACAATTCTTTTCGAAACTTTTGCTTCAAATTCCACTAAGATGGCCCATCCAGGCTTAGTGTTGTAACCATGCTTTGATACCATTTTGTAACATCCCCATCCATCAACCAACCTAGGAAATGCCACTACTCCTACAGCTCTACTGCTCTATTCTGATATGCAGCAGCTCTAGCCTTAAACTACTGGGCTATGCCACACAGAGATACTTGCGGAAAAACATACACATCCATATAAACATAGAATGACTATTCTACATATGTATAACATAATAATGCGGAAATAACAGTAATCCTACACATGAAGCATATACAACATATACAACATATACATGCAATACTCATTAATTACAACATATGTACCATTATACAACATATAAATGAACATAAAAGTGTTACTTATCTGTTATTAGAAGACCACCAACTACATGCATACCTTCCATGAACCTCCCAGTCATAGACCACACTGCTCATCATGCTCAGCAATGGGTCACCCCCAAGCTGGGACTAAGCTCCACCTAGGGCAAGGGAATCCTAGACTAGGCTGAGGTTACATGAAAACTGCACAATGAAACTGGAAGGGTTCTCTCCAAGAGCCTTATTACACCCACTACTCACAGACTCTCATTCCCCACATGCATATCCCACCCCAAGAGTATACACCTTCACTGTCACACCAGAAATTCCTTCGGCTGTTAAACCTCCCTTGCCTTGGGCTTCAACAACAGGTCGGATTGGAATTCTTAGAGCTTCGTAGTTGGTGTTGGACTCTCTCTAGGAGAAAACCACTTCCCAACAAACTCTCACCTGGGAGAGTTTCTCATAGGCCTGACAACCTTCCTCTTCAGCCACAACCACCTCACTCACCTGGAGAGAGTGTTGCACACAGGCCTGACAACCTGCTTCTTCAACTATGTTCCTGCACAAGGAGGACAATAGCAAGGCTCAACAGGGAACAGACAGCGACAGCAAGCCACACTCAGCCAAGGAACTCCATGGCCACAACATCCCACAGTTATAACACACAGGACATAGGCAATTCTGGGATATTCAAGCTTCACAACAGACATCCACCCAAAAATAGCTTAGGTACTGACTCGGCTCTGTAATGGCGGATAGACGGGATTCACGGACTCACAGGTCTACTTTCCCCTTCTGGCCAGTTCTCTCAACGGTGTATAGGTATGTAAAGGAAAGACGTCTGAGGTTTTCGGGTTTCAGAATGTGGATGGAAGTATAGAATCCAACCACCTTCCTGAATGGTTTTCTCAACTGCGCGTGGGTATGCAAAGGGCAGACACATATGCAAAATGGGTTCAGACAGGCATCCCAACTAAGTCAAGTGGAGGATGGAAGAATGGACGTGTGAACCCCCCCAGCATGATTGACTCATGGGTTACCAGTTCCAGAGTTGCGTGAGGGTACAAAGGTTGACGACGGATGTCTCGAGTTCAGAGTGAGGATTGGAACCAATGGTAGAATCCCAAACATTGTTTGACTCTTGGGTTTTAACTGCATGAACTGAGGATGACACTTGTCTCCCTGGAGTTGCATGCACTCCATTTTGTATAAGTTACTTTCCTTGGAACTTAGGAAAACACTTGGTCAATTGACCACCTTATCCTTTAGGAAATAATAATAAATTATTATCCCATTTAGAGGTAAGCCCCCTAGCTTAGCCCCTAGGCCCACACACTTAGCCTCCTCCCTTACCCAACCTTGTGGAAGCTTAGTCCCCCATCGCTCTTTCTTCGTGGTCGGTCCGCTTGCAGCGATTTTTATATTTTATTAATGATCTGCATAATTATATATACAAAATCAGGCTCCTTGCTTTTAACAGTTAGGCTCTCTGTCCCAATAAACACATAATCCCACCAGCTTACCAACACTCGTCTCACCAGCCTACAAAACATGTTTACAATTCAACAGGTGCTTGTCCTTGGGGATATTACAACGCATTCATTTCTTTCCTTTCTAAGAGAGATTGTGTGTGGCCCGAATTCCCAGTCCGTGGTCAGTTTTGGAAGCCTTACAGATGGGCGGTCTGCCCCATCCCCTCATTAACTCTTGAGGAGGTCTTCCCACCTACCATCCTGACTATAATTCATTCATGGGTGAGAGGGTTGTTCTGATCCTGAGCAATTAAATCCATCAAAGTATTGGTCCGGTGGAGGTTAACGCAACCATTCTTGGTCTCCTCCACCATCTCTTTCCTAGCATTCATGGTCTCTCTTAGCACATCCCCTTTCCAGCAATCATGCAAGACTTATCCATTTTCTATTAAAATAACATAATTTACATTCATCGACCTTTTATGCAAAGGTCCATCAAATCAAACATTCACACATATTGAGTTTTCCATAGTCTCTTGGCCAATATAGTTATATTTACAAACTAGAGGAAACAAGGTGTTACAACTAGCATTCAAAGTTGATCAAAAAATTGACTTATAAAATTCTAATAAAAATAAAAGATTATTGCAAATTTTAACCTATTCCATTTTCTTACTATTTAACATATTTCATTTTTAGAAAAAATATCTTAATATAGAAGGTTAATGGCCATGAGCTAAGAAGACACAAGAAGCATGAAGGCTGAAATCCGACAATCAAACTATTTATTACGAGATAATTTGAAATATTTAATATGGTTAATAATCCCTCATACTATCATTAGAGTTAATTAAAATGGTCAATACAATTAATATTATTGTTAAAATGACCAAATTTGACAAATAAATTTATTTTCAAATTCAAATCCTCCTTACATTAATATAATTTATAACATAGTTAAAATCATAATCAAATTTAAGAAATACACTCTTTGCCACTCATAATACATTTTATAAGATTTTAACTAGACTTTTAGAGTATAGAAATATCTACAACCATCTACCATTGTTTTTTCTTTTCCATCTAAACACCCACATGTTAGAAATGAGGAAACATTTATAGATTCCCGTATTCTCTTTTATTCCCACCTCACCTTCTCCCTTGCATTATCCAATATATTCTCTTGTTTTCTGTGTTTTAAAGCTGGATTGGTTTGTTATGATAATAAGTATAGATATATCATTTCTAGAGTACTCTAGATATTATATTCACGATGGCTTGTGTCACATGTAAAACTAATAAAAATATTTAGATTTCACTTTAATATTTTTATGGATGGGAAAAGAGATTGTCGTCACAAACCCTCAACGCGTCCTCTGCAGCATAAACGATGAGGTTATCGCATCTCGATACAAATATAAATGTAGAGGCGATAGATAGATAGATAATACCCTGACTAAAAGTAGAGGCACTTTCTGGATAAAATATCATGATGTGGTGTTTCCAATTTTGTTTGTCGGTAATGGGAATCTCCACATAATAGCTAAATCAAAAGGTTTTGCACATCTTGATACTAACATAATTTTTTATAAAAAAATTATTTTCTTTTAATAGAAATGCCCTCTTCAAAGAGGATTGATGGCCCATATGCATTTGTGATATACCCATGTTCCAATGAGCCTAGGAGTCTATACTTTGTTGAGATTACTCTTGGAGTCACGGTAAGGATCTCCATATATATTATATTGGGATCCCATAGAAGTGCCAGATGACTAATGCACACCTTCTACATTCAGTGATGTTTCTGCATAATTTTTCCAGATTTTTTTTGTTATACGAGTACTACATTCCTTGTTACAATTTGTTTTTTTAATCATCATGATATTTGGTTTTTCCTGGTTAATTATTTTCCTCAGTATCCTATGTTTGGATGGGGCATTCGTACCTCTTAAATTTCATGACATCACTTTCATTTTAAACTATGGATTGGGTGGACAATTACTTCTTCGGGAGACCCATAGTTTGTTTTGGTATTGATCATCAAATCCCTAGTTTCTTCCAGCTTTTGCTTTAAATATTTTCTTCCTTGTTTCTTCTCTTATGGCTCGGATTTATTTTGTCCCTTCGGTGCATTAGTATTTATCCCATGGTAGGATATGAACCTAACCCCTCTTAGTTGGTCATTAATTAGCATGATATATTTTCCATGTAATAAAGGTTGACATTAGTTCATAAGTCCTATTAAATAAATGTGAACAAGTTAATGTAAGAAGACCTAATAGAAGCTTCCACTTCTAGAAAGATCTTCCTCTAGAATTTTCTTTAGAAGATAGAATTAGTATAAATAAGAGTAGGAGGTATGAGAAATCTTGTCTTGAGTATTATTGTAAGAGTGCTCTGCTCATTTTGGATGATTCTCCCTCAAAGAGGAAAGTGAACAAATCTTTCTTAGTGCTATCAATATTCTATTTCTGCTCTCTATTGAATCTTCCTATTATTCTTAGGGTATATTTGCCTGTTATGTTATGTGTTCCAGGTTAATCATATTACAAGCGGTATCAGATCTCTTTCCCAGGCAAGAACACACCCAATTTGTTTTTATAAATGTGTAGGCTAGAGACATGTTCCGACATCTTTAAACTACAAAGATCTATCATTTAGCGCATAAATCCGCGATCGAGGAAGCATACATGCAAGAAATACAAGAGGTTTTTGAGCTCACATTGTTGGACACCCGTGTAACCCTTGTTGGTACCCCTTCGAGTGGTAGAACATCAGAAAACACCTGTACATGGATTTTCTCTTCCTCGTACCTATGGTATATCAGAATACCCTGAGGATATCCTAAAACCATCCCTAGATCAAACGATCGGTCGCCTAACTACTATAGTGACACCGAGAACAACACTCGGGAAGATTATCTCTATTACCTAGGTAATTGGATAGTATGGCTAAGGGTACGATCGAGCCTCCTAATTAGTTAGTGCCCTGAGATATTGGGTCGAGTACTATTGTTTGACCTCACATGTATATCAGAGAGATATAACATAGGGGAAACCCCTGTTTGTAGGAACCCTGAAAACCCTTCCCCTTGGGAAAGAAACACAATAGGAACAATCGATCTCTTGTCATGCAACCTTACCTCCTGCTTTCAAGCTACGAAATTACTGCACATTTTTTCTTTTTAAGAATTTGGGCATTTTGACACTCCATTATTATTCAGATTGGAGTATAAAAAATAAAAGACAAAAAAGTATGGTGGTCCCATTGGCACCCTTATTTGGGATCTCTACCATTGGATTCCTCTCTTTGTCTTGATTGCAGTAGTACCTATCATTTTTAAGCCTACTTTTTTCGTGGACTTGACCCCCCTTCTCGACACCTTCATTTTGGACCTCTCCCATTGGATTCCTCTCTTTGTTCTAATTGTCATGGTACCTATCATTTTTAAGCCTATTTTTTTCTTCGACCCGACCCCCCTTCCTGACACCCTTATTTTCCACCTATCCCAACAGACTCCTTATCTTGTGTTGATCGTTGAGGAATAATTCTACCTAAGCCTCCACAATGGACCCTACCATCCATGCTCAGAACCTAGAAGATTTGGACACTAAGGTAACCAAAATGTATGAGAACATGGATGAGATCACTGAGAGCCTAAAATGCCTCACCCAATAGATACAAGAATTTGTGATGCACAAAAAGCGTAAGCACCCTGAGTACCACTATGAGGCTACTCATTCTTCCCATTATGAGAATACTCATCTTTCCCATTCCCCTTGGGGTTCTCCAAATTCCTGGAATAAGTTGCCCAAAGTTGAGATGCATAATTTGATGGACCAAACCCTGATGGGTGGGTATCCCAAATGGAACACTACGTCTCCCTCCATGATATTCAGGATGATGAGACCAAACTCCATGTGGTGGTTTTTTACTTGGATCAAGAACAATGGAAATGGTGGCAATGGAATAAGAAATCTTATCCAGGAAAACCAAATTGGACCATGTTCACTAAAGCAGTTTATGCTCATTTTGATAGGGAATCTCATTTTTTGGGATGACTCACCAAGTTGAAACAAATAGGGTTAGCAGCAGACTTCATCATCGCATTTGAACAGCTAGATATCAGAAATGATGGCTTATCTAATTAGTTATATCTCAAATGTTTCCTCAGTGGATTAAAGGAAACCATTCGATATCATGTTTCCATGTGCCATCTTATTACCTTATTGCAGGCATGCAAATTAGCATTGGAGGATAAGACCATTCTCCATGCCCATCCCCTTCATTCTATAGTTCCCACCCACCCTCGTCTAGGGGATATAGTTGTTCTGACACAAAATTTTAAGGTCCAAAAGTTATCTCCAGTAGAAATGGTTGAACGTCGAAAGCAAGGAATTTGTTATTACTATGATTAAAAGTATTCACCAGGCCATAAATTTCGTGAACAAAATTTATTCCAAATTGATGGGTCAACTCCCACCTCCTCCGAGGGTAGGCTATCAGATGAAGCCACAAACTCCAAGGACACAAAATCAACTCCCCCCATTCCAGATCCAATCGCACCTCCTATGGAACTGGAGGGACCTTTCGTATCTCTCGATGACCTAGCAGGTATTTATGCTCCACAAACATTAAAAATCAAGGGCTACATCAAGCATAGGTCAGTCGTGGTGTTGATTGATAGTGGTAGTACCCATAATTTTATTCATCACATGTTCACTGAGGATGTCGATTTATTTGTTAGACCAGTTTCTAATTTTAAAATTCTCATAGCTAATGATGGTACAATAAAATGTGGGGGCCACTATGAGAATGTCAAACTCCAAATGGGATATTATAACCTAAAAACTCACATGTTTTCCATTTCCATGGGTGGTTGTGATATTTTCTTGGGTTTTGAATTGATTCACACCTTGGGGATGATTACAATGGATTATAAAGAGTTATATATGAGATTTACTCGATATTCTCATACCTATACCCTCCAAGACCTACAAGTTGACTCCCCAGAAATTATCAATTCTCACTGGATGGAGAAATTCCAGAAGAAAGGCCAACATGGTGTAATTGCTCAACTTAATTCCATCCAAGTACATGATCCATCATCCCCAGTAGTACATCATTATCTACAACTTGCCTTGGACAAGCACCACAAGGTCTTTGAGACACCCATGGACTTAACCCCCTCCCGGGTTGAGCATGATCACAACATCCCTCTCCTTCTAGACAGTCAACCCCCCAATGTATGCCCTTACCAACATCCATTTGCTCAAAAAATGAAACATAAAAAATAGCACAGGAAATACTGGGAGGCCGATGTAATTCTCCCAAGTATCTACCCATATTCATCCCCTCTTGTGATGGTCTTAAAAAAATAAGGTTCTTGGCGCATGTGTTCAAATTTTCCCTTAATAAATCGATCATTAAGGATAAGTTTCCAATTCCTTTCATTGATGATTTGTTGGATGAACTCTAGGCTGCATGTTTCTTCACAAAATTAGATCTTCTCTTAGGTTATCACCATATTTGGATGAATGAAGTAGATATTCCGAACACTGCTTTCAAAATTCATGAAGGACATTATGAATTCTTGGTAATTCCTTTTGGACTTTGTAATTCCCCATCTACCTTCCAAAGTCTCATGAATAAACTCTTGAATCCCTACCTTCGGAATTTTGTTCTCATTTTATTTGACGACATCCTCATTTATAACTGCACTTGGGATTCCCATCTACACCATGTGGACAAATTACTCCAATTGTTACAAGACAATCAATTGTTTGTCAAAATGACCAAGTGTTATTTTGGGTCAAGCAAGGTCCAATAATTGGAACACATTGTGGGTCGTGAGGGGTTAAGAGTGGACCCCAAAAAGATTCAAACCATGCAGGATTTGTCGAGATCCATGACCTTGAAATGCCTTTGGGGTTTCCTAGGCCTCACAGAATATTACCGAAAATTTGTCCACCATTATGGAAAAATTTCCCTCCATCGATGAACCTTCTGAAGAATAATGAATTTCACTGGAAACGTGTAGCAAATAAAGCTTTCATATATTTAAAGCATGACATGTGCACTACCCTCATCTTAGAAATCCTTGATTTCAACAAAACTTGTGTTTTGGAATCTAATTATTTAGGCACTAGTGTTGGCACAATTCTAACAAAAGAAGGTAGACCTCTTTCTTTCACTAGCTAGGATTCGAGTGGTCGCAATTTGGGAAAATATACATATGAAAAGGAAATGATGGCTATTCTCCATGTGGTGCACACTTAGCGACCATATATATTGGGACACCATTTTCATATCAAAACATATCACCACAGTCTGAAGTATTTCTTAGAGAAGAGGTTATCCTCCCCAGAATAGAACAAGTGGTTGACCAAAATACTAGGCTATGATTATAATATCATATATAAAAAAGGAAAAGACAATGTAGTGGTAGATGCATTATCAAGACTATATAAGGACGAAGGTTGCCTCTTTTCCTTATCATTACCATTTCCTTATTGGATTGAGAAAGTTTGAAAAGAGTGGCTAACCCACCCAACTATATCACAGGTAACTCAATGACTTGAGGAGGACCCTAACCCTCTCCCTGGCTACACTTGGAAAGACAATATCCACTGGTATAAGTGTTAGGAAATGAGACACATTTTCAAGCTAAACCTAGCAGACATGAGGAAGAAATATTTAATCAAGAAATTGAATGACACAACCAATACACAATACACGGAGATTTTACCCTGGAAACCAAAACCGGAAAAACCATCATTCCTTGAGAATTCTACTCTCTTCTTGTCTTATTATTTCATAATAAAATATTACATGTCTAACCTTGGTCCACACCTAAGACATAATCGACATCTCATACCCTCTTTCTTACATAAGAACAACCCTGTAGCCAATTTTTTTTATGTTTACATGACCATCAACCTCTATGATTATAGACTCTTAGAGATTTTCCATTCATCATCCAAAGATTATGCTTTTACATCATTACAATATGCCTTCCTTATAGGATTTACAACTAGAAAAATCCTAAAGAAAAGGTTCCCAAAAATGGTTACAGATCCATGCAGATCATTGGATACAAATCCCTTGAATTTTGAGATTTTGTTATAGTCGACTACCAAATCAGATTACCATCTACTACCAGTTGGCCTTCATTTGGTCTTCAGTTGACCTCAACCTCTTGTCACACGCTCTCCTGAAAACCTCTTGTCGGTTGACCTCTTCGACTTTACCCAGTCGATCCACCTCAACCTTTGACTTGTTGTCGATTTCTTTGTGTTTGTATTTACCCAGTCGAACCACCTTGACCTTCGACTTGCTGTCGATTCCTTCAACTTCGTCTTTACCAGGTCGAACCACCTCGACCTTCGACTTTGACTGTCAGTTGATCCACATCAAATTTCACTGCAAATAATATAACAACCCAACATTCTCCCACTTGTTGTCTTTGTTTCTAAAACCGAAATACCTCTGGACTTTCATTCATATACCTAGGGAAACAATGACCATTGCCTCTCTGCACCAAGAGAAATTCACAACACTCAAAGACTTGGTCAAAGAGTTTTCTGTGTTTTCCAGCATGTATACTTTCTCTAGAAGCCCCTTATTTCTTTCCACCATGTCTCTCACAAAATGGTATTGTACATCTATGTTCTTAGTCTTGGAATGATAAGAAGGGTTATTTCCCATAAATATTGCGCTTTGACTGTCCTAAAATATATTCGTAGCTCTCTTCTCAAACTTGATTCATGAACAAATCCTTTGAAACCATACTGCTTCTTTGCTTCCATGTGTGGTTGCCATGTATTCATCTTATGTTGTTGACAAGGCTATGACCTCATGTCACTTACTCATCTAGTTGATTACTCCACCGAACATTTTGAACACATATCCACCGGTCGACCTTCGTTGATCTAGATATCTATCCTAGTTGGTGCCAATGAAGCCATGTACATTTAATTCATTGTCACCTATATGTTTTCTTTGGTAGCATATAGCATAATCTTGTGTGCCACACAAATACCTGAATACTCTATTGATAGTTGTCTAGTGCTCCTTCCCATTTATCGATGTGTATCTTCTTAACACTCCCACTGCATGGTAAATGTTTGGTCGAGTGCAGACAATCTCATACATTATACTACCAACAAAACTTGCATAGGGAACACGTGCCATCTCCTCTATTTCCTCCTATTTATTTGGATATTATTCAACAATTATCCTTGATCCCACGGGAATTGGCACCTTCATAGGTTTGCAATCCTGCATGTTGAAACATTTCAAAACTATTTCAATATACTTTGTCTGGTTCAACCAAAGCTTTTTAGCTGCTCGATCTCTCTTGATCTCCATTCCCATATTGAAGTTCACTTCTCCAAGATCCTTCATGTCGAACTTGGAGGATATCTTCTTGTTGGCCCTTGACCAAGTTTTGAGGGATCTGCTCAAGTTTGACCTATTTTCCTGTCGAAGGAGGATCACAAGACGAAGCGGAGATCACAAGATCTCGGCCCATTTTTGGGTCCTTTTTGGGTTTTTAGGATTATGTAACGGGCATGGAATGTTGTCCCATGGTTTTACCCATGTTTAGGCCTATTTTGTAATGTATATATAGATGTCTAGGCAATATAGAGGAGGGGGATCTATGTGATGTAAGGTTGATAAGCTAAGTTCTAAGTGAAAGTATGGTTTGTAGATGTTATGTGCATATTGTGAGAGACTTGCAGATATAGGTGCAAGGTATTGTAATAGGAAGTGAAGTGATTTGTGATGTAATGCAAGGAGGGAGGATCTAGTGAGGTGCACAGATCTCTTGTCCTAGGCGAAGTAGGGTTTTGAGGCTATGTGCTTGTAACTGATTAACTGAAGACAATAAAGAAGAAGAGTTGGTGAACGTAGCCCCAGGGTGGGGGTGATGTTAGGATATTTAGACACTTAGGAGTTAGTTAAGATCTACTTGGTCTAATATGTCGTTAGGTAAAAGTGTGTTTCTTTAGTATGCATTAGTATGCATTTGTAGTTAGGAAATCCGACGGTCACGATATGTTCCCG
>ML782773.1:355634-371618 GCA_009831015.1 Picea engelmannii
CGCGTTGGCTGGGGCCGTGGATGTTTCCCCGTAGGGGTTTTACCACGTGAAAACATCGGTGTGTTGATCTTTGATCTGGTTATGTGAGTGGTTACTGAAGGTGTTCGTCCTCTGTTGGAATACCTGTGTTGTCGAACAGGTGAACCACGTAAACACTGTGTTGTTTCGCTTTGTGCTTGTCGTAATGTATTTATAACTTCTCTTGCTAAGTGCTTTGATAGGGATAGATAAATCTGCTTCTTTTTTGTGATAATGATGTCTAAGAATGTTAGATCTGACCTATATGAAGGTGCTTAGTGCTTGATCTGCTAGATATAACCTGCTTGTTTATGATAAAGTGATTAAATACATCAAATCTGAGTGAATGATGCAATGTTCTATTTTATCTGCGCAATAGTTATTGGTTGAATATTAATGAATTGTTTATGCTAAGTGCTTTATTAAGCATTATAATCACAGATCTGTGTCCCATCTAAGGTTGCAAACACTTTATTCCTGCAACCACCCCTGCCTCTACCTCGGGTGAGAACTTCATCTGCTTGGCAGGTGTTGCCGAAAGGGCCAGTAGTTAGGGTTTTGTTGGTGTGTTGTTGTAGCGTTGAACCTTGGGTCTGCCCCTGTGCAAACACTTCTTCTCCACCTCCTTTATTACATCCATGTTGTTTCCAATCAGTAACATATCTTTGACATACAATGCTACATATATGAAATGCCCACCTTCTTCCTTGGAGTATATGCAATGATCATCTTTGCTTCTCACAAACCCCAAACTAAGAATGTATGTGTCAAACTTTTGGTACCACATCCTTGGTGAATGTTTTAGACCGTAAAGGGATCTTTTTAGTTTGCAGACCAGATATTTCTTTCCCTTTACTACAAGTGCTTATGTTTGTTTCATGTATATTTCTTCTTCCAAGTTCCCATGTAGGAACATTGTTTTTACATCCATATGTTCTATTTCCAGATCAAATGTTGGAGCTAAAGAAATTAGTGCTCTAATGGAAGTTAATTTTGTGATAAGGGAAAAACTATCACAGAAGTCAACTCCTTCGACTTGGGAATATCCTTTCGCTACCAGTCGAGCTTTGAAGTTCTTGAATTGTCCTACTGCATTCATCTTCTTCTTGAATACCCATTTTCTATCAATAGGATTTCTTCCACTAGGTAAATTGACTAAGTCCCATGTCACATTATTGTGAAAGGATTCCATCTCCTTGACCATGGCATCCTTCTAGATTTTTCCCTCTGTCGAGTCGAATGCCTCCCCAACCAACTTGGGCTCATCGTCGGTGTCAGTTAACACAAATGCGGAACAAAAATTGGGTGGAATATACCTTTCAACTGGTTTTCCTACTCTTTATGACCTTCTTACAACCAGGTTTGGTTGTTCCATGTCTTATTTTGATTCAGTCAACTCATCTGAATCATATTCTTTGTTCCTCAGTTCAAACTGCGCCATCTAAAGATTATTCTCCATCTGAAAATTTTCTTCAGGCTCGGACTTACTTTCGACTTCTATGAAGACCAAATATCGACTATACATTATTTTCCTTGAAGCAGGATCCCAGAGCTTATATCCGTTCATTCCTTATTTGTATCCAATGAAAATACATTTGATTTCCTTCTTGTCCAACTTACTCTTCATTTCCTTGGGAACATGCACAAATGCATCGCAACCAAATACTTTAAATGTGAAACTGACGGCTTCTTACCTGACCATACCTCATGTGGATTCATGTCGAATAGCGTCGATGAAGGAGACATATTCAATATATATTTTGTAGTGTCGACTTCCTCTGCCCTAAATTCTTGTGTGATCCCAACACCACTGTGCATTCTCCTTTCCTTGTCCATGAATGTTTTGTTCATTTCTCAGAAACTCCATTTTTTTGTGGGGTATATGGTGTGGTATTTTGGTGTGATATGCCACACTGCTTGCAGAACTGATCAAATTATTTTCCATAGAATTCACCACCATTGGTAGTCCTCAACACCTTAATCTTCTTATCTTTCTAGTTTTCTACAAGACATTTAAACTCTTTGAATTTCACAAAAACCTTTGCTTTCTTCCTCAAGAAATATATCCATGTATTCCTAGAAAAATCATCTATGAAGGATACATAATACATGGATCCACTAAGTGAAGGCACTCTAACAGGGCCAAACACATCACTATGAACCAACTGTAGAATCCCATTTTCCTTTATATGTCCATATGGGAACCTCACCTGACTTTCTTTTCCATATATACAATGTTAACAAAAGTCAACTTCTAAATTACATTCAGGAAAGTATTCAACCATACCTTTGTTTTTCATAGCTCGGAGTCCTTTTTATCCTATGTGTCCCATCATCTTGTGTCGTAGCATGGTCGAGTCAACTTTATGATGACTTGGCGAGTTGGTTTGGATCGAATCAGCCTGATTCAAGTCGAGTCGATTCAAAGTCGATTCAACTTCAGGAACAGTGATGTTTTTTCATCTAGTTGAGTCGACACTCCCTAGTAACTTGTATAGGATTCCAATCTTAAATCCTTTCATTAATACCATCGAACCTCTTACCATATTGCACAAATCCTTCTGAAATATAGTGTGCACCCCTACATCACTCATCTTGCTAACAGATATCAAGTTTCTTTCCAACCCTGGAATGTGTAGCACATCTCGAATGGTTCTACTCCTCCCATCCTGTAGTATCAGTTAAACTCTTCCCCATCTAACAATTTTAATTGTCGATTCGTCCCCCATATCATTCATATTTGCAGAACCATTCTCTATGTGGTGTCATATGATAGAATGCTCCTGATTTGATCAACCAAACATATTGATATGACTGTGTACTCGTCGATGCCAGTTACACATTGCCTCCCTTATATGTAGTCGTCTTTCTCTCAGTTGACTACTTCTTTTTGGATCTTGTATTGACTTCCATTTCCTTTGAATTGCAACCCTTTTTGTAATGCCCAACTTTACCGAATTTCCAGCATCTTCTTTTCTACTGAACCAGGGATTTATATCTACCTTTCGACTTAGACTTTCTACCAGAGAATTTTCCTTTATCTATGTCAATCGATTGACCTATCACCACTAAATCATATTTGGTCGATCCTTCCATGTTCTTCCTTCTCATTTATTCTGACATTATAGATGCAACCATGTCTTCTAGCACTAATGTGGTTGTATTACTCCCTATATCCATGACTAAGCTATCCTGGGAGTATGGAAAAGTACATATAGGGTAATACATTTATCCTCCTCGGTGATTTTAATATCCACATAAGATAACTAGCTTATAATGGTATTAAATGAATTTAAATTCTCAGTGACCAAACTACCATCACCCATCCTTAGAATATACAATTTCCTTCTGAGAAACAACTTATTTACAAGATATTTCAACTGATACAAGCTTCCCAACTTGTCCCATAGTTCTTGGTTGGATCTTTACCTGAGACATTCAACAGTACTAAATCAACAAGACAAAGTCAAATCATACTCCTTTCTCTTCTCTTGAGTTTCTCCCATTCTTACGTCAACATAAATGTCAGCGTGGTACCTAGACAGACGGTTTTTTGTTGTTATTTATCTATAAGTAGATATTCAATTTTAATCTTCCAAAGCTCAAAATTATGGCCATTGAATTTTTCGATCTCTATTCTTGAGTTGTTCTCCATTCTTTAACACAATTCTTTAAAGATTTCTAACTTATGACTCTTACTGAACCTAGGGTTTAGCTAAGATCCAAGATTGTTAAGACAAGTTATAATACCACATGTTCAGAAATGAGACACACTTCCATGCTAAACCTAGAAGAAGAGAGGAAGAGATATTTAATCAAGAAAATAAATGACACAGCAAACACATAGTGCACAAAGCTTTTACCCTAGAAACCCAAATCGGGAAACTAGCATTCCTTGAGAATTTTTCTCTCTTATTGTCTTAGTCATTCAGAATAAAAGGTTACATGTCTAACCTTGGTCCACACCTGAGACAAAATCAACAATGTACCCTCTTGCTTACACAAGAACAATCCTGTAGCCAATTCATATTATATTTGCATGAACATCAACCTCTACGATTACATACTCTTAGCGATTATCCATTCATCATCTAAAGATTATGACTTTACAACATTAAAACACACATTGTTTATAGGCTTTACATCAGGAAAATCCCTAAAGAAAAGGTGCCCAAAAATGATTATAGATCCATGCAGATCATTGGCTACAAATCCTACGAATCTTTGGATTATGTTACAGTCGACTACCAAGTCGGATTACCATCAACTACCAGTCAACCTTCAATCAGTCTTGATTTGATTTCCACACGCCTTCCTATTGACCTCTATAACACATTCGACCCTTGAGTGTCTTTCCTAGGGATGGGGACTCAAAATTTCATTCTCCTTAAGTGATCAAACCCTTCATTCAAGGTTTCTACCACACTCTACTCATCCAAAGTTTTCCAACCACGGTCTCCATGCTCAAAACCGAGCCCAAAACCGACGGGTATATCTCTTTGAAGTTCTTTAGGCGTTCATAGGTTTAGGGATACATGGTTCCACCTTACACGTGTTATTCCCAAGTTCCTTCCTCCATGGTGGAATATCATCCACTGTCTGATCCCATGACTGGACTTACTCTCTTTATCCTATATCAGTTGTAGAGGGATACAGCGCTTCAGTGCTTCATGCCTCTTTACTATCTATGCATGAGGCCACCTAGAGTTTCGAAATTTTGAAGTCCTATAAACTCACCACTTGGCTCCATCCTTCAGACAATTTGATATCTCTACCATATTACATCCCAGATCCTCTATAGTCCCGAAGTCCCAGACTCCTAGTCACTTCACCAACCACATTGGCTAGGTGTACACGTACCAGGAGCTGACACATAGGATGGGTTAGGGTGACACATGTTACATTCCAATGGGCCTATAGGGTATGTGATACACATGAATCTGGGTGACACGTAGCACGTCAATATGGGTTCCACATCACCTTGGATGACATCACTACACCTCATCACCCTAGACTAGCAAACTTCTAACATTATTCAAATCTCATGGTCGAGATCCGGCCATGTGGTTTTATAGATCTATGGCTCTAGTTACCTCAGGGATTCGGCGTTTGGGAGTGTTGCAATGAAAACTCCTCTTATCTTCCAAAGTGCCCAATAATATAACTAAAGGGAATAGATCCACGCCTTCTCGGTAAATCAATAGCTGGGAAAGGACCCGAAGGATCCCTATTTACGATTTTGGGTCCTTCGCAGCTTCAGCCTTCGGGGTTTTGGATCCCGGCTTAGTTGGTAAGGTAGCTTCACCTAAATACCTGGGGAACCGCCTAATGTTGCTCAACCTTATGGGAAACCAATTCTCTCAGTTACCTTCGACCAGTATAAGTTTGGTAAGGTTTGTCATACTCTGAAGTCTCAGACTTCTGGAGCTCCGAAACTAGGAGGAATTAGCTTCCTTAGAGTTGGCCTAAGGTTCCTAGGTATTGATCATATGGGTCCTCTCGAACAGTTCTTGTATGTTCATCTTCCAAAAAAAGAGACCTCCCCTATCAAATCTTGAACTTCGGTATCCTTCCTGAGATTTATCATGAAATGGTTAAGGATTTGGGTCTCAAGTCCCGGTCGCACAGCAAGGAATCTGAGAGAGGTGTTCTCTTTAGATGGACAGGTTCAGATTGACATGATGTCTCCATCTTGGTCATCTTACAAGCTTACATCTTAAGAAGCCTCGGGAACTAAGCTTAGGCATACAGAATATCATCCAGAAGCATAAGTTCACAAGGAAATTAATGCATACAGATATCACAACCATTCCACACATAAACCATTTAAAAATACACATACATGCACAAACTCATGCATTCATCCATTATTTTAGTTCAATACATAAAGTGGGAAAATACTTATAAGAACCATATAATGTGAAGTGACTGTTGAAAGGGGTTCTCGTTTTCTCCCAACCATAGGCTCAGTCACTCCTAATAGATTTACCACTAGCCATCCCCAAGCTAGACCACAATGCTCTGAGATATAATCCTTCCTTCCAGCTTAGTGACAGTATGGATGGAGGTTACTCTCCTCCTCCCGTCCCCTTCACCATCTCTTTCATATCATTTTTAGTCTCTCTTAGTACACCCCCTTTCCATCATTCATGCAACACTTATCTATTTTCTAGTAAATAACAAAATTTACATTCATTGACCTTTTATGCAAGGTCCATCAAATCAAACATTCACACATATTGAGTTTGTCATAGTCCCTTGGCCAACATAGTTATATTTACAAACTGGGGGAAACAGGGTGTTACAATTCCCTCCTCCTTAAAGGAACATCGTCATCGATGTTCTATCTTTCAACATGCTATGTATATACGTAAGTGAAAAGAAATGGATATTCTTTTCTCATGGCATCCTCCATTTCCCACATAGCCTCATCTGGGCCAAAGTGTTTCCATTGCACCTTGACCTATGAAATGGTTTGGTTCCTGAGTGGGGTTTCCTTAATGTCTAGTATGCATTGAGGTTCTAGTAGGAATTCTCCCTTCAGATCTACCTGTATCATAGACCAATCAATTATATGTTTAGAATCATGTAAGTATTTCTTCAATAATGAAACATGGAAAACATGATGTGCCTTTACTATGGGAGGGAGTGCTATCCTATAGGCTATAGGTCCCTCTCTATATAAGACCTCAAAGGGTCCACAATACCAAGGTTCCATCTTGGCACAAGCTCCCATTATCAGGGGACTCTTCCTGGGCCTAACTCTAAGAGAAACGTGGTCTCCTGTCTTGAACTCTCTGGGAGTTCTCTTTCTATCAGCGTAACTTTTCTTTCTATCCTGAGAAATTTTTAGATTTTGCTTTATCTAAATCACTTGTTGTTCCATTTCTCTCATCATGTCAGGTTCTATTGTAATTCTATCCACTAGATTACTCCAGCTTATTGGAATATTGCATTGTCTACCATAGAGGGATTCAAAAGGGCTCATCTTGAGTGACTCTTGATAACTGTTGTTGTAGGAAAATTCTACCAATGGAAAGTAGTATTTCCACTTCTTAGGTTGATGCATTATAGGCATCCTTAACATTTCTTCTAATATTTGATTTACTCTTTCTTTCTGTCCATCATTTTTAGGATGATAGGCTGTGTTAAAAAACAATTTAGTCTCAAAACCAGCCATCAAGGATTTCCAAAAGCTTGAAGTGAATTATGTGTCTCTGTTGGATACGATCTCCCTAGGCGTGCCATGCAGTCTAAATATATCCTTCATGGAAATGTTGGCAATATCTATTGCCTTTCAAGTTTATTTGACAAGAACAAAGTGAGAAGACTTGCTCGGTTTGTCCACCACTACCATGATGGCATCATTTTGCTTGACCGGTTTTGGTAATCCAGTGATGAAATCCATGGAGATGGTTTCCCATTTCCATTCTGGAATTGGTAGAGGTTGTAACAACCTTTTTGGGTGTCGGTGTTTTGCCTTAACTTGTTGGCACTCTAGACACTTAGCTAAATAATCAACTATGTCATTTTTCAATCAAGGCCAATAGAATTTTTTCCTAGTGGTCGTGATCATTTTATGATATCCTGGGTGACCAGTATATGGTATCTTGTGCAGTTCGTCCATTATGAGTCTCTTCAAGTCGTCACAACTTGGGATATACAATATGTTTTTGTAATTCAACAAACCTTCATCTAACATCTGATAGTCTTCATACTTTATCTCTATGGGATGTTGTTTTAGGTATGATGTCACGGACTTGAAGAATGAATCTATTTCTTGTGCATTTCTGACTCTTTCCTTGGCATTCGTTTCATAGGTGCTCACCGCTACCAGGTGAATCATTTTCACACTTCTGCTAAGGGAATCAGCCACCCTATTTTCCTTTCATTTAATTTGTTTGATATCAAAATCAAACTCACTAAGGAGATCCATCCACCTAGCTTTCTTGGCATTGAGTCTTGGCTGATCAAACATGTGCCTCAACCCACAATGGTCTGTCATACATATGAATCTCCTACCCAAGAGGTAATGCCTCCAAATTTTTAAAGTGTGCACTATGGAAGCCAACTCTAGATCATAGGTCACATAATTGATTTTATGCTCATTCAATTTTATGGATTTGTAGCAAATTACACGTCCTTCTTGCATAAGGACTCCTCTGATTCCTTCCTTGCAGGCATCTATACACACGAGGAAGTCATCATCAAGGTCCGAAATATTCATCATAGCTGCGTGGATCAAAAGGTATTTTAGTTTCTGAAATCTTTCTTCACATTCTGATGTCCACGTGAATTTAACCCCCTTTTTCTGAAGGGCAGTGATTGGATAACCAATTTTGGAAAATCCTTTTATGAACCTATATTAATATCCTGGTAAGCCCATAAAGGATATGATATCAAATACATCCTTTGGGGTAGGCCATTCCATAATATATCTGATCTTTTAAGGATCTATTGTCACTCCTTATCTAGAAATAACATGGCCTAAGTAATGGACTTGCTTTTGGAAAAAGTCAGACTTGCTAAACTTATCTTAGATTTGATGTTCTCTTAGTACTTGAAGTATAGGTATAAGATGTTCTTCATGCTCCTCTTTTCTCTTGGAGTAGATTAGGATGTCATCAATGAAAACCAATACAAATATGTCTAGGAATTTGTTGAGCACGTTATTCATCAAGCACATAAAAGTGGTGGGGGCATTGGTTAATCCAAATGGCACCACCACAAATTCATAGTGACCACACCTGGTCCTGAAGGTTGTTTTGTGGATGTCTCCATCCTTGATTTGGACTTGATGGTATCCAAACCTTAAGGAAATCTTTGAGAAAATAAAAGCACACCCTAATTGGTCGAACAAGTCATCAATTCTTGGTAAGGGGTACTTGTTCTTTATGGTTGTCTTATTGAGTTATCTATAATCTATGTACATTCGGAGTGTGCCATCTTTATTCTTCACAAATAGGACCGGTGCTCCCCATGGAGACACACTGGGCCGGATGTAGCCTTTGTATATCATTTCCTATAGTTGTAGCTTGAGCTCAACCAGCTTGGGTGTACTCATCCTATGGGGTGTCCTAGACACTAGCACTGTTCCTGGTGCAAGTTCTATCGAGAAGTCAATGTCTCTTCTTGGAGGTAGACTCGGTACCTCTTCTGGGAACACATCTATATACTCTCTTAATATGGGGTGGTCCTCTAGGTTCAGTTTGTCATCCTCAACAGATTCCACTACCTGTATTGCATATAGACGACATCCCTTTCTGTAATACTTTTTCATTTGAAGGGCTAATATTTGTCTCACTGAGACAGGATTCTGAATCCCTTGGAGGTTTATATTTCTCCGTTCTTCATTTACACATTTTAAGGTTTTGTGGTAACAATCCAACTTAGTTTTATAATCAACTATCCAGTCCATACCAATCAACAGGTCATAAGACCCTAGGGGAAGTATGCTAAGGGTCGCTTGGGTGGGCAATCCATCCATAAGGAATTGGAAAGCTAGTATGACCTCTGATACTTTTCTTTTGGTTTCAATGGCTAGTTGTACTAACCATCACTTAACATGCCTAACTGGTTGCAGTTTACACTTATCAATAGTATGAGGGGATACATAACTCAAATTAGAACCAAGGCCAATTAAAATAGAAACCAAGTGGTTGGCAATCATAGCTTCCATATCCACCACTGAAGCTTGGTGGTCAGCTTGTTTATTATCCACAACTTCATGAATATGTAGCATGGTCCTAGCCACATCATTGACTATGGCAGCTTATTGGTTTTTGTAGACTCTCCTAATGTTTTGTTGTCTGTGTGGACAATCCCTCAGTAGATGTTCTTCTCCACAACCCCAACATTTCAAGGGTTCCTTCTTTGGGTTATCATTCTTTCCTGGGGTTGCTCCAAAAGGCTTATTTCCACTCTGAGAGGGGAAATTTTGTTGATATACACTTCTAGTAGGAAGGCTTATCCTAGAGTCCTTCCTATGGTTCTTAAATCTTGAGGATTTGAACCCCTTCTTATTGAATCCTGAACCACTCTTCTTCTTTCAATCCTTGTGAGATTCTGTCTGACTCCCAAGTTGTTCATAACAATACCTTGCCTTCTGAATAGTGTCTTCTAAGGTATTTGGCTCATCAAACTCAATCTTGTTCCGGTAGGTCTGAGGTAACCCACTAATAAATCGTTGCACTTTTACATTTTCATCATTTAAGTAGGGTACATAACTCAGCATTTCAAGGAATTTATTGACATATTCCTCTATGATGAGTTGTCCCAACTTGAGTTCATAGAACTCCTTAGTCTTCCTATCAAAGTATTTCTCTGACATATACTTCTTCTTGAATTGTTTCTTAAATTGTTTCCATGATAAGTCCTCTTCATGGATTCCTTTCACATTCTTAAGATCTTCCCACCAAATGGAATCTTTTCCATTTAGGTTGAAGATGGTTATTCAAGCCTTCAAGTTTTCAAAGTGGTCATGGACTTTGAAGTACTTCTTTAAACAAGCATCCAAGCTTCTGCCTCTTCTCCTTTCTCAATCTCTTCATTGAAAGAAGGTGGTTTGGATTTTTTGAACTCTTTAGGGTCATGACTTTTGGAATGCTTTCAATTCTTTCCTTTCCTTTGAGAATGTGGGATAGTTTTTCTACTAGAAGATCCCTCGAAGTTTCCAGTTCACTTTCCAGAGGACTCTCCCAATGAGTGTCCCCTGTCTCCAGGTTGGACCTTCTTCAAGGTACTCCTCCTAGTGTGGCCACTTATGGGACCACATTTTCATATCTCACGTGGAGTTCAACTTCTCTTTTTATGTCATTGGTCCACACGACTGGTTGTAGGCCCATGCTGCAGTTGCCTCTGTATACCAGATAAGCTTTGCAGAAACACTGCATTAATTTATGTTTGTTTCTCTTTCTCATTTATTAATCTCTCATTGTCAGCCTTGCAACTCTATAATTCGTCCATGAGGCTCCTTACAGTTTTAGCCATATCTGGAGGGGTCTCCATTTCCCTCCTATCATCAGATTCTTTGTCTCTATTGTGGGATCCATCCCCCACTTCATGGCATGTCACCATCCTTTATGCTTGTAGTTTCCCGCGATTCACTGACTGCTTGAGTGCTGACAAAACACTTGTTGTTAGCTAACAATCTATTAGTTCATGAACAAAACATAGTTCATATTTCTTAAATACACACATAGTAGAAATATTTCATTCTTTTCTTCGGTAAGGGTTTAACCAGACTCTTTAGGAAAGAGGCAAGGTAGGGTGTCAACCTTAAATTTCTTTAAATATGGTTTTTACACAACTCCTCCATGAGCCCAAGTAGGCCAAGTGTTGTAACCATGCTCTGATACCAATTTATAACACACCCAACCCCTGAGTGGCTTTCCTAGGGATGGGGCCTCAAAATTGTGTTCTCCTTAAGTGATCAAACTCTTCATTATGGGTTTCTGCCACACTCTTCTCATCCAGATTTTTCCAACCACTACCTCCATGCTCAAAATCGAGCCCATAACCGGCGGGTATATCTTTCTGAAGTTATTTGGGCATTCATTAGTTCAAGGCCACGTGGATTTCCAAAGTTCCTTCCTCCATGGTGGAAGACCATCCACCATATGATACCATGAATGGACTTACTCTCTTTCTCCTATATCAGTTGTGGAGGGATTCGACGCTTCGGTGCTTCATGCCTCTTTACTATCTATGCACAAGGCCACCTGGAGTTCTAAACTTTTGAAGTCCTGTAAACTCACCATGTGGCTCTGGCCTTTGGGTCATTCAGTCTCTCTACCGTACTACATCCCAAATCCTCTGGAGTCCCGAAGTCCTGGACTCCAGGAGTCCCAGTCACTTCACCAACCACATTGGCTAGGTGTACATGTACCAAGAGCTGACATGTAGGATGGGTCAGGGTGACACGTGTTACGTTCCAATGGGCCTAATGAGTATTTGATACACATGAATCTGGGTGACATGTGGCATGTCAAGATAGGGTCCATGTCACCCTGGATGATGTCATTACACCAGGTCACCCCAGACTGACAGACTTCTAACATTCTTCAGATCTCACGATCGAGATCCGAAAACATAGGTTTATAGATATATGGCTCTGGTTACCTCAGGGATTCAGCATTTGAGAGTGTTGCGATGCAAAATCCTCTTATATTATGAAGTACCCAATCTTCAAACTAAAGGGGTTAGTGCCACATGTTCCCGGTAAATCGATTGTTGGGAAAGGACTCTAAGGATCCCTCAATCTACGGTTCTGGGTCCTTCGCAGATCCGGCCTTCGGGGTTTTGGATCCCAGTTTAGTTCGTAAGGTAGGTTCACCTAAATACTTGGGGAACCACCTAAAGTTGCTCAACCTTATGGGAAACCAAGCCTATTGGTTACCTTTGGCTAGTATAAGACTAGTAAGGTCTGTCATACCCCGAAGTCCTGGACTTCCAGAGTTCCAAACCCAGGAGGACATAGCATCCTTAGGCTTAGCCTAAGGTTCCTAGGTATTGATCATATGGGTCCTCTCGAATGGTTCTCATCCATTCATCTTCCAAATGAAGATACCTCCCCTATCAAGGCTTGAACTCTGCTATCCTTCTGGATATTTATCATGAAATGTTTAAGGACTTGGGCCTGGAGTCCCAGCCGCACATCAAGGAATCTGAGAGAGGTATCCTCTTCAGACGGACAGGTTCAGATCGACATGATGTATCCATATTGGTTTTCTTACAAGATTACATCCTAAGAAGCCTCTGGGACTAATCTTGGGCATACAGACTATCATTCAAAAGAATAAGTTCACAAGGAAATGAATGCATACACATATCATGACCATTCCAAACATAAACCATTTAAAAATACACATATATACACAAACTCATGCGTTCATCCATTATTTCAGTTCAATACATAAAGTAGGAAAATACTTATCAGAACCAAATAATGTGAAGCGACTACTGAAAGGGGTGCATGTTTCCTCCCAACCATAGGCTCAGTCAATCCTAACATATTTACCACTAGCCACCCCCGAGCTAGAACATGATGCTATGAGATATAATCCTTCCTTCCGGCTCAATGATAGTAGAGATGGAGGTTGCTCTCCTCTTCCCATGGGATCTTGGAAATGGTTTACACAATACCAAGCAAGGAGGACCAGCCTCATTTATTAGCTTCTATCATAACCCTTCTAGCCACTTTCCTGCGAATAGAATGCTCATGTCTTAGTTCTTTCTTGAACCCGAGAGCTTAGCCTCTCATCTTTGCACTCTTCGCAGGTCTTCCTCTTCCCACCACACCTTCCTTTCTTGCCTTTATCAGTAAGGTTGCGTGTGGCTCAAATTCCCAACCCGTGGTCAGGTCTAAAAGCCTTACAGATGAGTTTTCTTCCCCATCCCCTCATTAACTCTTGAGGAGGTCTTCCCACCTACCAGCCTAACTGTAATTCATTCCTGGGTCAGAGGATTGTTCTGGTCCTGAGAAATTAAATATAGTAAGGTACTGGTTTGGTTGAGGTTAACACAACCATTCCTGATCCCCTTCACCATCTCTTTCATAGCATTCATGGTCTCTCTTAGTACACCCCATTTATAGCGATCATGCAAAACTTATCCATTTTCTAGTAAATAACAGAATTTACATTCATTGACCTTTTATGCAAAGGTCCATCAAATCAAACATTCACACATATTGAGTTTTCCATAGTCCCTTTGCAAGCATAGTTATATTTACAAACTAGGGGAAACAGGGTGTTACAACCTCTTTTCGGTTGACCTCTTCAACTTTACCAGGTCGATCCATAGCAACCTTTGACTTGTTGTTGATTTCTTCAACTTCATATTTACCTGGTCGAACCACCTCCACCTTTGACTTCGATTGTCTGTCGATCCACCTCAACTTTCACTGCAAAGAATATAAAAACCCAACAATAAGGATCACTTGGTTCTATCTCCAACTTCCGCACTCAAGCCCGGTATCTTAAATGAGTTGCACTCATATACTCTCGTTGGTCACTCACGAATCCAAAAGACATATGCATGTACTCACTATTATTTTTCCTGGGAAGGCATGAAGAAGGACATCCTTACCTTTATCACCAAATGTGATATTTTCCAATGCAATAAAGGTGAAACTATCAAGACCCCAAGATCTATGCATTTGTTACCCATTCCAATTTCTATTTGGACTGACATATCCATGGAATTTATAGTGGTCCTTCCAAAAGCATGTAACAAGTCAGTCATCATGGTTGTGGTAGATCACCTCTCCAAGAATGCATGTTTTTGTGCCTTACCACAACCTTTTATGTCAGCTATGGTAGCACAAGTGTTCATTGATCATATTTTCAAACTACATGGCATGCCAACATTCATTGTGTCTGATCGTGACCCAAACTTCACCAGCACATTTTGGCAATTGTTGGCCCTTGACCAAGTTTTGAGGAACACTTGGTCATATTTGACCCTTTTTTTTCATCAACACCCTATCAAAGATGGAGCACCAGTCGAAGCAGAGATCATGGGATCTCAGCCCACTTTTGGGTCCCTTTTAGGATTTTGGGTTAATGTAATGGGAAAGTGATGCAGGAGCATAAGCTCACAGCGCTAGAAGATCTATGGTTGTTGAAATGTCAAAGGCAAATTTTACTAAAGAGAGTGGGTGCTCTTTAATTTACTTGTTGTATTCAGTTCAAATTCAATAAATTGTCAAAAGATCTCGAATCCTAACAGTGTAATAATTGTAGGAGAAGTTAGAACAACAGGCAGAAATTGTAGGATCTAAGAGGATTCGATCCAGACTTTGTGGATCTGAAAACCTAAGTTATGAATTGTATTTAGGAAAACTAAGTCGATTTTGAAAAGGGATGAGAGGGCACGAGAGGGAGTGCATGGATTATTTGCAGAGGAGAGAAAAAGAACTCATTAATAAAACGTTCTCATCTATTTTGCAACATTCTTGTATGTGCGAGAATCCTCTTCATCTGCGTGTGAATTGTTGGAGTATATATATATATATATATATATATGGTCTGGCAATATTGTTTAAAGACCCCTGATCCTCTTCATCTGTGTATGACTTGTTGAAATATATAAACGACCTGTCAATATTGTTTAAAGATCCTTGGAATTGAATAAATACTAAAAACGAATTGGCATTTTTCATTCTGTACGTGTTGGGGTTCGTGGTAGAAGATAGAGCAGAATTTGAGGAGATCAAAGATCAATGGTGCTAACTATCCAGGAGATGGACGATTGAGATCCAAGTGGAGTCCATTAACAAAGAATAGACGGCCCAGATCACAGCGGAAGGTGGATAGCTCGATTTTCAATGCGTTTTGGTGATTGCCGTTGAGGCCACGCGTCCATCGGTGAGTGGGAATGGAAATATCATGGTAAGTATAAAAACGTTGTTGAGTTGATTTCCGTTGGGGGTTATGGTCACGTTGTGTGGTCATAAAGTGCTTTACATTATGCACAAAATCATTTCCGTTGGGTGTAATAAAACAAAAGGTGCTAATTCGCCAGATTCGGCAAAATTCCTGTCAAAGAGTCAACCTACCAACTTTAGTGACAGTTAGCCAAATTTAACTCTGTCAAATAATTTTCGCTAACACCAGCTGCATTAAGTGGTATCAGAGCGAGAGCTGATAAATTGTAGCATTGTATATGAAAGGGAAAATTTATTTTTCACCTTTACCAGTAATCGAGGCAAAAGAAAATCTGAACGGTGACACTTTGAGAACAAATTTCTTACCCTCAGACATGGCTTTTAGAGTAGGACGAGGTAGAAGAGGTCGAGGAGGTATACCTATAGCCAATGCAAAAGTATTGGAAGAATTGAGAAGTCTCAGAGAAGAGATGGCAGCCATGAGAGAAGCTGGAAGAAGGGATCCTGTAGCAGGTGATGTTAGTGAAAATGAACAGGAAGATGAGCCTGAAACTGAAGAAATAACAGATGAGAATATT
>ML782773.1:375220-401331 GCA_009831015.1 Picea engelmannii
ACTGGACAAAAGATAGCATGGCAGAAACAGATTCCTGTTATACAAGAGCTGGAAATGGAGAAGATATTGGACACCAGAGTTCTGAAGAAGACCAGAAGACATGAGTACTATGAGTAATTGATCAAATGGCAGAATCAGCCAGTGGAGGATGCTACATGGATGACTGAAGCAGATATACAAAAACATGGCAGCACTGTAGAAGAACTCATGAACAGGAGTTCATGAAATTTTCTGGCCTGAGGAGTCTGATGTAGGAGCATAAGCTCACAGCGCTAGAAGATCTATGGTTGTTGAAATGTCAAAGGCAAATTTTACTAAAGAGAGTGGGTGCTCTTTAATTTACTTGTTGTATTCAGTTCAAATTCAATAAATTTTCAAAAGATATCGAATCCTAACAGTGTAATAATTGTAGGAGAAGTTAGAACAACAGGCAGAAATTGTAGGATCTAAGAGGATTCGATCCAGACTTTGTGGATCTGAAAACCTAAGTTCTGAATTGTATTTAAGAAAACTAAGTCGATTTTGAAAAGGGATGAGAGGGCACGAGAGGGAGTGCATGGATTATTTGCAGAGGAGAGAAAAAGAACTCATTAATAAAACGTTCTCATCTATTTTGCAACATTCTTGTATGTGTGAGAATCCTCTTCATCTGCGTGTGAATTGTTGGAGTATATATATATATATATATATATATATATACGGTCTGGCAATATTGTTTAAAGACCCCTGATCCTCTTCATCTGTGTATGACTTGTTGAAATATATAAACGACCTGTCAATATTGTTTAAAGATCCTTGGAATCGAATAAATACTGAAAACGAATTGGCATTTTTCATTCTGTACGTGTTGGGGTTCGTGGTAGAAGATAGAGAAGAATTCGAGGAGATCAAAGATCAATGGTGCTAACTATCCAAGAGATGGACGATTGAGATCCAAGCAGAGTCCATTAATAAAGAATAGACGGCCCAGATCACAGCGGAAGGTGGATAGCTCGATTTTCAATGCGTTTTGGTGATTTCCGTTGAGGCCATGCGTCCATCGGTGAGTGGGAACGGAAATATCATGGTAAGTATAAAAAAGTTGTTGAGTTGATTTCCGTTGGGGGTTATGGTCACGGTGTGTGGTCATAAGGTGCTTTACATTATGCACAAAATCATTTCCGTTGGGTGTAATAAAACAAAAGGTGCTAATTCGCCAGATTCGGCAAAATTCCTGTCAAAGAGTCAACCTGCCAACTTTAGTGACAGTTAGCCAAATTTAACTCTGTCAAATAATTTTCGCTAACACCAGATGCATTAGAAAGGGATGTCATCCCATGATTTTACCCATGTTTAGTCCTATGTTGTAAAGTATAAATAAGTAGCTAGGCAATGTAAGAAGAGTCGATGGCTTAGTGCTAGTAATTAGATCTGTGTGATCGAATGTAACTGCTTTGTGCATGATTGTAAGAGGCTTGTAGAGCTGAGTGCAAGTGTTGTAAGTGCTGAGTGCATGGATTGTAAGAAGGCTCTGTCCTAGATCTACTCAGGGAAGGAGGATCTAACGAGGTGTGCGCATATATCCTGTCCTATGCGGAGTACAAGTTGAGCTCTATGTTGTAATTAGATTGATCGAAGCTAATAAGGAAGAAGAAGACTTTGTGGACATAGCCCTAGGGTGGGGGTGAACCACGTAAACCTGTGTGTCATTCTTTTTGTTGTTGCTTCCTTGTGTTTTCATTATCTTGCTAAGTGCTATGCCATGATTAGATAGATTTGCTTATGCTTTGTGATTTACTAGATGTATATGAATAGTATATATGATGTGTATGAGGATGCTTAGTGTTGATCTACAGGATATATTATGTTTTTTTGTTGCTAAGCACTGAAATATCTTATATCTAAGTAAGTACTACGACATTTTGTCTTATCTGCGAAGTACAATAAGGGTGAATAGTGATGAATGAACGGTGCTAAGTGATCTGTAACAGATATAATCACATATCAGTGTCCCAGCTAAGGTTGCAGACACCTGAGTCTTGCAACCACCCATACCTCTACCTTGGGTGATACTTCATCTGCTTCACAGGTGTTGTCGAAAGGGCTGGTAGTTAGGGATTTGTTGGTGCGCTCTTGAGTGTTGAACCCTGGGTCTGCCCTTGTGCCAACAAATGGTTCCATTGTCGGGACCTGAAACTATGATTGATGGGAACTGAGGAAGAAGAAATTTTGTGCAAAAGAAAGCTCTGTGTGTAGATATGTTGCCCTAGTGCGCAGATTTTTACTCAACCTGTGAAGCTTTGTGCCAGGAATAAAGTCAGATCTGGAGAAAGGAAGATCAGATCCAAAGAAAAGAAGTGATATTTGAAGGATCTGTGCTCTAAGAAAAGTAAAAGTGGAAATTTCTGAAAGAAAGAAGTCAGATCTGCAGAAAAGAGGTAAGATCTATAAGATCTGTGCTCTAATAAAGGTAAGAATAGTCAAAATTTTGTAGATCTGAAAGCTTTGTGCTCTATAGAAGTAAGATAAGTGAAAATTTTTGTTTCTAAAGCATGGATCTAGTTATGCTTGATAGATTTTGTCCTAGCTTCAAAACTAAGGCATTAATAAATGAAAGAAAGTCTAATATGAATAAATTTGATAAGTATAATGATAGATATGTTATTCCTATGCATAGAGAGAATGTCTAGACTAACAAGTGGATGCAGGATCCTAGAAAGAGTTTTTTGCAGGCTAGCTACCATGATCCTGGTGCGCAGTACAAAATAAGTTGGGGAATATTTAAATGAAAGAGAGGGTCAACCCTCAGTTACAGTTGCAGAAGACCAGAACATCTTGCTAAGGAATGCCCTGGTGGAAGACCTAGTTGTCTCTATTGCAGAGCTTTGGACCATGAAGTGTTGGATTGCCCTAGAATGATTGCTAAGCTTGAAAGAATGAATCTGAATGAATAAAACCCTAAGGCAGATCCAGAAATAGTAGAAACTCAGAAGGAATCAGAAAATATATTGCTACAGATGAAAGACACCTTGAATGATCACCAACATTTTAGGCTATCAAAGATCTTCAAATAAAAGGAGCAAGTCGAAGCAAGAATAGGGGACTTCGACATTGACTATATTCTGGATGAAGAAACACAAGTGAACATTATGCCAGAAAGAACTTGGGAATTTATAGGAAAGCTTGCCATGATCCCTTCCCCAGGAGGAACAAGTTTATTCAGAGGAAAGCTAGTAAACATATGTGGAAGGCTCGCCTGGATACCTATGACTGTAAATGGAACTTCGACAGAGGAATACTTTGAGATTATTAAATTTATTGAAGACAACGCCTCATTTACCATGCTCATAGGGAAACCTTGGATTGATAGAGAACAAGACAGATGAAGAAGTTTTGGAATAGAAGAAGCAAGAGTTAAAATACTTTATGACAAAAGAAGAGAAGATCGTAAATATTTAATACTAGCAGCTCCGATGTCGAGGATAAGAGAACACTAGAGGATCCGTAGAAGATTGAGTTACCTATTTTTGATACAGAAGAAGTATTATCCAGGAACCCTAGGAAAGACTTTCAATAGTGTGAAGTAACTAAGACCACAGAAGATAAGCATCAGAATGGTAAAAGCATTACTGAGACGAAGCTCACTGGGAAGAAGGCTATAAATTTAAGAAAGAAAAGGGCTAATACTGTAAGGTTACAAGAGGTTCTAGAGGATACTTCGCATACAGAAAAATTGCAGAATTGGAACTTCATCGAGATATCAGAACAACGACATAGAGTACTTCACCACCACGAAGCAATACAGCCATTAGGGACGATATATCCGTTCGAATTCCGCTCTGAATGGGAAGAAAAGAAATAAAGGTTCTTCATCCAACCGTTGAAAAGTGCCATAACAGGTCGAACAAGAGTAATGAAGGATCATAACCGTTGCCAACAAATCGTTTCTATGTTTTCCTACTTAGTCCATCACGCCACGCACTGAGAATACTTTTTGATAAGTGAGAATTCAAGCACAAAACCTGAGATTAACCCACCCTGATATCATTACCTTTTTCCCATACTATTCACTGTAGTCTCTGAATTCCTTTCGCACCCAAGCTAGCTGACCCAAGATTGTATGTCGGATGAGCTCAGTGCTGCTAAGAAAATCATTGAAGAAGTTTTAATTGACTTAATGACTGAGAGAGTCATGTCGGAGCGAGGGATGTCTACAAGTGTACATGCATCGTCCTCGGGAGAATTGCCAGCTTCCCCCTCCACTACTCGAGCAGGACCAGCCCGATTGCCTTCGAAAAGATGATCTAAGCTTGGAAATGACTTTTCCACTGTGAAGATGATCCCAAGTATCTTGCCTAAGTATATCCCACCACTAAGCGGTACAGTGAATTGAGACACTGTACCCATAGACTTCGACTATGTTGTGGTCATTGTGTACCCCCTGAAAGGGGTGTGTGCAGTTCATGCTAACTAGGATAAGCTCATAGCCCTGAAATTTAGTTATTTTAACCTTGGAGATTGCAAGGTTTATAGTATGTTAGCCCTACACAAGTACTTAACTATCACAAAAGGGAGGAACCCAAAGATTGTCCCTTAGCAATGGACCCATAACCTCGCGTAGTCAACCCTCCTCAATGTAATGAAGATTCCACATTTTGGGAGGCATCAGGAAATGAATGCATGTGTCAAATTGTTGTTGTTCTTCTACCACAAAGGATACTTATGGTTGGACTGCTGCATCACAGTGGATCCGATTATGATCAATCGAATCATAGAGCTAAGCATGCAGGGCCCTGACCCGTAGGATTTTTACCCTGGAAAGACCGCAGATCGCACTCTCGCCCATCGAATAAAAGACACATACAGTGATGTAGAGAAGGACATGCAAGGCTACAAGGTAGCCTCCATCAAGAATGCATCAGTGCGCCTCGATTTCCAGATGATCGCAGGGAAGTTAGTCCACAAAAACAGACCCACACAAGTGACCGGATTTGTAGTTGACCTCGCAGGGAAGTGCGCGGAGGGACTACAAATGAACTGGGCAAAGTACCTTATAAATCAACTAGAGCTTGACTGCAAACAAGCGCAGGACCAAGGGTATGAGTTCCACTTTAGTTGGTTTCTCATACTCATCGCTTTCATCATTTGGGAGCTACTAGAAGGTGCCACTTTTTTAGAGATCGAACCCTTCAAACCACTGGCCATGAAGTTCTGTACATTGTGGTACTCCAGCAACATGAACAAGCAGTGGAAGTCCAATTTCGTCTTCCACGCTTATTACAATCAATTGAAGAATGCAATCCATTCTACACCGTGCATCACACCAAACACACTTCATAGGTTTAGACCTTTGATCAAATTCAGCACAGACCGCCACTTCACCTATATCATAGAACACTAATGAGCACAAACAAAAACTCCAGTCGTACTATAAGTTGACAGAAGAAGAATTGGAGAATATTACCAAGGAATGGTCAGCGAACCCCGTAGAGATGTCTGACATGGATAGCCCAGAAGCTATGTCGGATACACCTGGACCACACAAGACTAAGAAGGATGTGGAAGTTCAAGATATCCATATCACATCCTCGAAGACTACTTCGATCTCACCTGTGAAGGGAGGTGATGGTGAAGAACTAGGTGGCACAGAAGTTGAGAAAAACAAAGGCGAGGTTACTCTGCCTAGAGAGGAGGAGGAAACCTCCAAGAAAAGGAATATTACCCCACCAAAGCCCTCATCTCGAAAGAAAGATAAGGTCACCTGGACTACGTTTAAGACCACCCTCACACAGGATGACTTTGACTTCTTGATCGCTACACTGACTGATGCCTCACTAGAGATCGTAAAAAAGCAAGAAGCGAAGTAGGAGGAGGTATTCAGCTGGATCAAGGGTGAACTTCAAGAAGTGCAACTGACACTCCAGTCCATCAGAGTAGTTTCTACGGTGCCCTTGACAATTGAAACAATAGGAACAGCTGATGAGCACCCAATTACGCAAAATCGCTGAGAAAGTCGAAGCTCACCTTTGACGAGCTCAAGAAGACACAATGAAAGCCACACAGGCTTTGGCATAGGTACAGAGCCCACTTATAGTACAACAGATGAAGGAAAAACAGGAGCATCTTGCCTTACAAGCGAAGTGGGAGGAGGAAAAAGCACAATTATAGCAGAGTAAGGACCAGTTGCTAGCAGAGCAACTTGAAGTACAGGAAAGAGTTCACAGAGCACTTCGCTCTGTCATGGTCATTGAAGTAAAAATTGAAGAATGTGCCCCACAGTAGGTGGCACAAATTGAAGAAGTAATGTAGCAACTTCAGCAATGCATCGCAGATCTGGAACTCCACAAGACTCCACAAGAAGTAAGAGACATAAGGGAGGAAACTGCCTGCAATGCAATTGACTGATTAAAAACCTTGGCTTTGGAATGTAAGCAGCTAAGCACTAGAAGCACCCAGACTTATGAGAACCTCACCAAAAACCCAAAATTGTAGACATTAGAATCACAAATCCAAGAAGCAAATCAGCATGCAGATACGCTACAAGTGTAGCTGAAGGTCTTGACCCCAATCGAGAGAATGAAGTGATTTCCATAACAACGTACCACCCAACAATAGATACACATGCTGCAAAGTAAAGTGATGGAAGTCTCTCAATGACTTCAACCCCTCCAAGAGAAATCATGCCACTTGTTCACTGAAGTTGAGAGCCAGGAAGCCGAGCTTGAACAAGTTGTCATCACCGCAGAACAATGCATGGAAGGACCAGTAAATGACACAGTGATCCAGGAGTTCATTGAGCAAGAGTTTGTCGCACTGCAGCAGGTCGAAGTAGCTTGGGCCAAACTTGAGACATTCGAAGCAAAGATGATCAGACCATAGTGACTCGGGATGAGTCACAGGTGAGTGTTGGGGGCATGTTGGCCCTTGACCAAGTTTTGAGGAACACTTGGTCATATTTGACCTTTTTTGGACATCGACACCCTGTCAAATATGGAGCGTCAGGCGAAGTAGAGATCACGAGATATCGACCCACTTTTGGGGCCCTTTTAGGGTTTTGGGTTAATTTAATGGGAAATGGATGTCGACCCATGGGTTTACCCATGTTTAGGCCTATGTTGTAAAGTATAAATAAGTTACTAGGGCATCTACCTCGGGTGAGACTTCATCTGCTTCACAGTTTTTTCCGAAAAGGGTCGGTAGTTAGGGCTTTGTTGGTGCGCTCTTGAGCGTTGAACCATGGGTCTGCCCTTGTGCCAATAGAAATAATTGTTAAAATTACAGGGCATGCAATTGAACATGAGCACAACATACCACCCCCAGATGGATGGCCAAACAAAAGTTGTCAATAAATGGTTGGAAACCTACTTGCATTTTTTTTCTTCAGACAAGCAATATCAGTGGTTGCAATGGTTACCCTTGCAAGAATGGTGGTACAACAATTCCTATCATACAAAAACAAAAATTAAACCATATGAAATGGTGTATGGCCAACAACTACCTACAGTAACTTCCTATCTTCCAGGGACATCAAAGGTTCAGACTATTGATAAGTTGTTGCAAGGTAGAGAAGCTACCCTCACGAATTTGAAGGATAACCTCCACATGACCCAAAATCGTATGAAGCAACAAGTTGACCAACAGTGTTTTGAACAGGTTTTCCAAGAAGGTGATTAGGTGTTTCTCAAACTCTAACCTTACAAGAAAACATTGCTCAAATCCCATGGACACCACAAGTTGGTACCCAAATTTTATGGCCCCTATCAGATCATCAAACGTATTTGTCTAGTTGCATACAAACTGACACTTCCAGTTTCTTCCAAAATACATATGATGTTTCATGTTTCTTGTTTGAAGAAAGTGGTGGGTCAAAATTGTAGGGTTCAAACCATCCTCCATAAATTAGATGAAGAAGGATCCATTTGGTTGCAACCAGAATCTGTCCTCGACATGCGTGAGCATCACTTACATGATCGAACTATCAAAGAAGTGATAATCAAGTGGAAGGACATGTATCCAAAGGATGTGAATTACGAACCAATGTTGGCACCCAAAGTTTTGGGTCCAATTTTGCGCATGCGTACAAACAAAATTTGTACAGGCTCATCCAATAGTTTTGTGAGTGCCCAAGAAGATGCGTGAAAGAATTCCATAGTGTATGAACTGGACCAGGTTTTTTAAGAAGTGTTCCAATTCTAAAGGTGGTCAAGGACACATTGGTCCGAGTTTTTTCAGTTGTGCCAGAATTAAGAAGAAGCCTACCAAAAGCAAGAAATAAATCAATGGGATATCTCTCGGAATGATGTCTGCCAGCATCAGATGAAGACGTGGGGTGGCTAGAAGATGAGTTGGCCATGCATTTAATACTTCCCCTGATGCAGAGAACCTACATGGATCCCTCGAAGGTACCAGAAGTGTGTGAGTCTATTAGATCAAACAAGTGAGTGGAGAAAAATAGTGAAGGACAACGCTCCCCAATAGAAAGAGATATTAAAGAAATCTCTCAGCTCAGAAAATAGGCTGGTTAATTTTTAAAGTCGACAGTCCCAGAGCTCTGAGTAGCCTATAGCAATCTTGTGTTGTATGGAGAAGCCTCTTATGTCTTGTTTATGTTTGAATCTCAAAGCTTAGTGCAAGGATCATATTGTTGTATTCCCATTTTTTTTTATAGTAATGAGATGAAGTCTTATCTTGTGCAACTCAATTATTCATCACAATGTATATCTCTAATATGATGGAATATGTTCATTAATAAATATTAAGGATGGAAATTTATTTTAAAATGTAGAAACCTTGGCGAATCTTACAAATCCTTCATATGTCAACTATAAATGTTTGGCGATATTTTTGTAAAAATATTGAAATTTCTAAGTATTTTATATAGTTTTTATAAAATTTTGGCGATTTTTAAGGTAAAATAATTTTATCCCATAGAATTTGGGTGAATCATTTTTAAAATAGCAAATCTCGTTTTTGGAAAAAACATGGAAAATTATCCCATGAGAGAAATTTAGCCCCTAAAATCATCCATGGTCCTTGTTAGATTATCATATATGGGTTACATGGATGTCATTTCTAGTACTATTAGTTATGTTTGATCCTCCATCCTTGACACAAGACCTTATGGTCTCTATGATCCTCTCTGCATCTCAAGTGAGACCTTCCTCATCCTTAACCGAGGATTGATATGTCGGTGCTTAGGAGTTTTTGTTGGACACACTCTGGATGACAAACCATGGGTCTTAAACCCCAAATTGTTATGGTGTTCAGTGCATGCATGCGTGTACTGAAGCAGAAACACTACATAACATAGCGCCAACAATTGGTTTCGTTGTCAAGACCTGAAGCCTTGTTGATATTGATGGAGGAAAAGAGAAATGTGGTGGCATTCATCTAAAGAGGATATTAAAGACTGGATATAAGTGAAGAAGGACTAATTTTCCCTACGAGAGATGAAAGGATTTTGGGTGAACGCGAAAGAATGGAAAGGTAGATATCTTTACTCTGATCTGCATAAACTCTTTTTCGTAGAATTTCCATGTTTGTTGCATGAATGGTTGAAAAGACAAGTGGAAGCTAACTCGAATTTGTTACCATTAGGGCCAATGGTATGGGATCAAGCCAAGCTTGATAGTCTAAAGGAATTGGATAACAAGTGGACTCGGGCCATTGATTTCTGGTTTTCTCGAGTAAAGTAAGGCTATATTGTTGAATTTTCTATAGAATATAATGATTCTTTCACCGAGGTTGAAAGAAATTTTGAAGAAGGTACCAGAAAGAGGATGTTATAAGAGATCCCTCTTTGGATCAATATGTTTTTCGTGGAAAAAATAATGATGCACAAAGATCCCAATAGGATGGTTGAGTAAACCCCCTAGTGCTCAGAGGGGTTTCTAGCAAAGGTGGGGGGAAAAGAACCAGAGCATGGATCTAGTGTTACCCATGATTTTGGTCATCATGATGATGTATTGATGATGGTGTACTCAGGCTCTTCATAAGAACTTTCTCCTGAGAAAAATTTATTTTCATCTCTTCCAGAAAACTCATTTTTGAAGACTGTTTTCAGGTTGCTAGTATATTTCCCTGCGAGAACGTATGATTATTCCAGGCTTCCTTAAGCCAGGGTGCGAGAAGTTTGCACTGTGTTGAACTGCTAGGGTCCCAACTCTTCTTAAAGCAAGGAAAAAGATGAATTCTCGATGCTTCTAGAAGGGAATCTTCTAGAAGGATGAGATGGCATTAGAATGGTTATCCTAGTACTGGAATCCCTGATATTTTGGGATCATTCTTATCCAAGTAACTAATTCATTCTCTCCTATATATTGAGGTAATTCTCATGGAAAAGGTTAAGCAAGATTCATTGGAGAATTGGTGAAAGAATTGTGTGAAGGACTGAAGCTACAACAGCTTGGAAACTCCAGCAAGTTTATCCAAAGGGGTTAATATTCTTCATGCAAGTGAGCAAGTGTGTGTGTTGGAGCCAAGGGCCATCGAAAGGAAGTTTGCAACATCAAGGCTCAGGTTGTAATCTTTACTTTCCATTAATATGATATAGTAATATGTCCCTTTCCCATAAAGCTATTTCCACTTTATTGTACAACTCCTTGATCATATACATAGATTGGTTGTTGAATAGATTGTGCTTTCTTCACTTTGGTTGGTTTGTGTTGTCTTGGTCTTGGCTGCACGAGAGCACTGGAGCGAAGCGGGAGAAACAAAGACCATAGGAAGCGATAATAAGGTATGTTCTTTGTTCTTGCCTCCTATTTAATTCAATGGTTAGAATCTAGGGAAAGAGTCATGTTCTATCTTGCTTTGTTCTAGATCCAGGTGGATCTAAGGAGATCGGTTAGTGTCCGCACCTACGGATTTATCCAATAAAAAAATTGGGGACCGTACTAGGGAGACATCCCATTTTCGTTGTGGCTTTTGGTATTTTTCTATGGCCATTTACTCTGGTTTCACTTTTCTCCTGTCCTATCAATCTCTGAGTCTTTAGGATATCCTGAGAGACCCTCTGGGTCCAGAAGCCTTGTTAAATTTTACTTCATTTTTCAAATTTTTGATTATGTTCAGGCATTCTCGCACTGTATTTCATTGCAGCCTGCGAGAATAGGTAGAGTTCCCACTCTGCCTTTAGGTTTCAGTGTGAGGTTCTCGCACCCTTCTCAAGGGTCACCTGCGAGAATCAGTGATTCTCGCACTATATAATATTGCCTGCCTGCGAACTCAATTTTTCAAATTTTTGGATTTGAGTTTTGGTATTTTCAACTGCCCAGATTAGTTTGATTGCCTCTTATGAGTTTCTTGGTCCATTGATTGATATCTTTCTTGGCTTTTCTTGGCAAAACCATTCTCTCTGACTTCGGACTCTGAGTGTGTTTGATTAGTTAAGAACCAGTGATTGGTTGAAAGTTGAGTGCTTGTTGTTTTTCTCATTTTCTTATTGGTTTGAAAGATCATTTTCTTTTGCATTTGAGAAGACTACATTGGTTTTCTCTTTATTTTTGCTTTCATTGAAAGAGTTTATTGGGTTTATTATTGCTTGTTCATTTGGTTTTTGATTTTCTATACTCTCGCTATCATAGTGTGGGTCCTTTTTGAAAAGTGAACAAAAAGTTTTTCTTTCAAAAATTATTTTCGTTTTAGAAAACATTGAAAATCAAATTATTGAGATTGTTGAAGTATTTGAAAAAGACACAATAGAGAATTGTCATTTGATAAGTGATTGTTTGCAATTGCATTTCAAAGGAAATTTTGTCTTGTAGTTCAAGATTGATCTAGAAAACTTTCTCTCTCTCCCATACATAGGATTCATTGAACGAAAAGTGATATATTTCATTCTCATCCTTGCATTGTTGGGTCAGAGTCATACAACATAAGTTTCATTTCCGTTACCTTTGAGTAAACAACAGCTCTTAATAACACTGCGTAATCATAAAATGTATCTAGTAACTCTTTTCTAGGGCTCTATTACACCAATATTTAGCTAGGCTAGCGCTTTGGAGGAGGAAGAGAGATACACTCTCCAAAAGCACAAAACACACAATAGCATCTTGTGTTTAGGAGTGTTAAATTCCATTTGCAACATCTTGTCCTGGGAAGCCCTTCTCACACAAGGGTCAAATACTAGGTCGCATTGATATTGGTAGAGTTACTCACCCTGCTTTGTTGATATCAGTGTAAAGATTGCACATATTACGAGGATCACTTGGAGGTATACCCATAATGATGAGTGGAAGCCTTTTGAGTTGATTTCGAGCTAGATACCCTGCCCTTGCATGTGGATCGGACTGTCGACTGTTCCCCCGGGCTTTATTGTTGTTGGTGGTGACCTTAGTGGCCTATCTTTCTAGGTTCTTACCCAAGGTGACTGTGGAGGGGAAAGTCTTCATGGTACCTGTAATTGACGTTGACCAAACTCACTCGGGCTCCTTGGAGGGTATACCCACGATTATGTGTGGGATATTGCACCAGGGTGTAAGTCCGTTAAGCAGGTCATCAGCGTAACTTTTCCACCCTAGCCCCGCCCCTTCTAGTCTTGTTGTTGCGACGTTGGATTTCATCACCAACTAGTGGCTTCGAAATTAGAAGGTCTTGTTTGCCTGGTGATTGCTTCCTAGATTTTGTTTACTAGCGCGTGTTGTTTGTTTCTCAAAGTTGACCATAGGATTTTCTTCGCGAAGTTAGTCACTCGTTTACAATAGCTCCCCCACGTCGTTCACGTAGAATGCAGGGTTTGTCTCTAGAGCATATGGACAGTTCTCAAACCTTGCCTATAGGTACACCTGAGGGCTCTCCTCGGCAAAGTGAAGCCACAATTGTCACCACACCACAAGTGGAATGAACTGACTCTCTAGAACCTTTCCGAATTACCAATACTCGAGAGGATTTTTGACTTCCTCCTGGTTCTAAGCGACCATTTATGCGACTGAATTCTTCCGGAGAATTAGTTGTTACATCTTTTGGATCACCCGTTGGACCTTTTCTCGGCATAGAAGGCTAAGATCATTTTTGGTCTACAGGTGTTTTTCGACGGAACCTTTTTGGTCCTGGTTCACCCGTGATTTCTGAAATTAATCCTCCTATGATTTCTAAGATCTCTAATCTCGAGACAGTACCGTTGAATACCACTTATCACTTTACTGTCCCTATCGAAATGGCCCATCTCACGAATACTACGAGTGTCCCAATCAGGTTCACTGCAGCTGGTCTTGCTCCTATTAACACACAGCGAATGCCCAATGTCACTCCGACACTACCACCCAGATATCATGCGTTGAATGCTTCTATTCCAACACCTCCGCAAACCCCATCCAGTTCTCCAGGTGGTCCTTCTTTTCCTGGGCACCCTATTCCCGGTTTTATTCTGACACTCCCTCAATTTCCTACTGGCACTCTTAATCCTAGTGGCACTATCCCATCCATTACACCAAACTTGCAGATTCCCATTGGTGGAAAAGGTGGTATGATTCAACTTCCTCTTATCGGACACATTCCAATTACTACACATCCTTTGCTTGGAACACAACTTCTGGTTGGAACTCCACCTACGATAGGGGGACCTACCCCACCTTTTAGACAAAATATTCCTCCCTCTTTGGCCCAGTATTGGAATCAGATGATACAAAATCCTCCTCAAACAGCTGGGGGGAAGCATTCGCCTGTCCCTACTATAGGCCAACCATATCCAAGTATACCCAATCCTATTTGGGGTACGAATGCTCAAACGCAAGTCCCCGCTCAAGGTTACAATCCCCGGAGCTACTATCCTCTTCAACCACCACTGAATCTGCCTGGGTCTTCCCATCATGCACAGACCACTTACAGTCCTACTAGTTTGTTGATAGGGCTTCCACCCCAAATCCATCAGTACCCACAGGTGAATCGACAGTTACCTTTTCTTGCTACTTTGGATTTGCCGGATTTTTCTAGGATTTTAAATGATCCTATTCGTCACTCTCCCCAATGGCCTGTTATTCCAGCCAAGCTTCCATCAAACATTCCTAAATTCGACGACAAAGTGGGAGAGGACCTGAACAATCACGTTATGAATTTTCACCTATGGTGTTCATCCAACTAATTGATGGATGACTCTATTCGTTTACATCATTTTCAACGAACCCTTACCGGTTCTACTGCGAAGTGGTATATCAAATTTCCACGAGGTTTCTTCTCTGATTTCAACACCCTAGCTATGGATTTCCTTATGCATTACCAGTTACCGATCCGTTATGACACGGGAACCGAGATTTTGACTTCTTTCAAATAGACTAAAGGAACTCATATATCTGATCACATCCATGAGTGGTGAAGGAGATGACGTCTCATCAAACTTGAGCTCCCCGATCAGTTACTGGCCGAATGGTTTACAAAATCCTTTGTGAACGAAATCGGTAAGGACATTGCCATGGGTGGCGTTGTCACGCAAGAGCAGGCTATAAGTCGTGCTCAGTATCTTGATCTTGTTTACTCACAAGCGGGAACACTTTACGATTTTCTACCTGAATTACCTCATCCTAATTCTTCTAGCACTTCAATTTCTCTAGTTGCCTCGCATGCAGCTGACGATGTGATTGGTACTTCCCAAGCCCAATCACATTCTGTTTCAAGCACAACCCCTAAATCTACTTCTTCTAATGTTCACAATGCTTCGTCTCCTGCCACTCGCACCAGAAAAACTTCTGAGGTAAATGTTGTCCAATCTACCCCAGCCGGTAAAAACAAATCTAAAAAGGGGAGAGGAAAGAATAAGGAGGGAAAAAATAATACTCAAGCAGAGCAACCTAAAACTACTCCTGTTGATGACCGAGATAAGTGCAAACCTCGATACCCTTTCCTTATCTGTGGTGATGATCACTACACGAAGGATTGTCCACAACGTGCCAAGGTCACTAAGTTCCTTCAAGGAACCCTGAAACCACCTACGTCGGTTGTCTTGTCCCAACCCTTCTCGTCTCAACAACAAGCTCAGTTGGTCATTCATGACCAACCATCCTCTTCTACTACATCATATTTTTTGATGTGTACTGGTGATTCTAAGAAGAACAACGTTGCACTCACGACTCGAGCCAAAGATTATTCTCCATCTAAGGAGAAGGTTGACGAATTACCTCCTGCTTTGGTACAACCCTCTCCAGCGACTCCACCTGCCAATGGTCCTCTTCATCTCGAACGACCGAGCCTTGACACAGTTCTACGACCCCCCCCTAAGGGTGTCGTATGGAAATCTGCTTTCAATCCTCATGCTTGTGCGGCCCAGAACTACAGCATTGTTGAAGATCTGGCCCAGGCACCTTCAGCGATGTCAGCCCTTGAAGTCCTTCAGTCTTGTCCTGCACAATGGAAGGCACTGTTGAAAGCTATGGGTGGAATTGACCCAACAGATATGAATTTAATAGTGTTTGATTTGGATGATCACATTCCAAGGTTACCCCCTAAACTGGAATTTCAAATACAAGTGGTTGTCTCCGAAAAAAACATTTGTCGAACTGTTATCGACGAGGGTGCCTCGACGTGTGTAATTTCTTTTGCTTGTTGGAAAGCCATTGTCTCTCCTCCCTTGAATGAATCACAAGGCACTCTTAAAGCCTTCAATGGCTCTAGTTTTAATCCCTATGGTGTTCTTCCTTCATTTCCCATTACACTAGAAGGTAAGACGGTCCAAGTTGAAGTGGAAGTCTTTGACGCTCCCCTTGATTATAATCTTCTACTTGGCCGCAGTTGGATCGATTCCATGTGCATCGTTGTGTCAACACTTTTACGTGTAGTACATTTCCCTCATCAAGGGAAGGTTGTTACCATTGACCAAATCACCTTCTTCAATTTCGATACTCGTACTGGCAACGTACCATTTATTGCTAAAACCCTGCCGAGTTATGAGAATGTCGGTGTAGGCCTTTTAAAAGACTCCTTGTTAATGTGTACTTTCCCCATTCCACCAGCTAATGTTCCACGCCCATCAGTTGCTTCTATCAACATGATTTCCACCATGCCTCACGAACTTCCTGTGTCTTCCGACCCTTGGATAGTCCCTGACCCTAGAGATCATCTTCATTTTGGCGACGCAATGTCGTTAAGTCTAGTTGAATCTGCCTGTCAGGCCATTCAATCGGCAACACCTTCCACCCCCTCTCTTGATGAGTTGTATTTGGATCCTTTTTGTGTTATTTTTCCCACTGACGAGATGATCATGTCCGTCATGGAGGACACCCCTTGGGACGATGGGCATCATCGTTCCATACTCTTTTTGGAACAACACACTCTTAAGAACTACCAACGGATTTCGACTCCGTCGACCATTGTTGTCATCTCGACGGTTCCCGCGACTACACATGATGTGTTTGCTGAAGGGAACTTAAGTAATATCTCACCCACGATTCCCATTGACATATCCATTAAACCTGGGATTTTTGAAAATGTCCATATTGGAGCTTCGTGTTCTTCCGACGAAATAGTCACCTATACGTCTCTATTCAAAGAATTTTGTGACATCTTTGCCTGGAGCTACGAAGAGATGCCCAGTATCAACCCTACCATTGTTGTACATGAGATAAAGACATACCCCGATGCTAAACCCGTCCGGCAATGCCTTCATCCTGTTCACCCACTTAAAGCGGATGCTATCCTTGATTCACACAATATAAAGTAAACCGGTAGAAGCCATCTGTATATATAACGATATAAAAGAGTTTTTTACAAAAAGTTTGTCCGAAGACCAAAATGTCAAAATCTAAAGCCTATAGCTTCTACAAAGTGACTTCATGGATGACGTTCATGGTAACACACAACTGCCCTAGCAACCCTACAGAGAAGTCAACTCATAGATGTTGATACCCCTACAGTATGACGTTGATCACGTCGTGGAACCTCCAACATCTGTGTTATCAACAAATGATTTTGTATTAGTCTTTGGACGAACGTATAAAACAAAAACATTTGAATATGATAAAAATTTACAAAAACATTTGAAAAGAAAAAATGTGTGTACTTATTACCAAGGTCCCCCCACTAAGCATCCTCTGGTAATACTAAATTTGGATCTCCTCGAAAATCTAGCCCAGCATGAGCGTAGTCATCAACCATCAACATCTGTGGTTGAAGCCAATCAAAGAAAGTATCATCATATTTGATGATCAGTCCTGCTATGTGTCGGGCCATGAGCCGACACCATCTCAGCATCCACGGATCCCTGGGAGCCAGTAAATTCCACTCCACCTGTAGCCTCAGTAATGGGACCCTCTCAAGGAATAAGGATACCAGCAAAGATCCGTACCCGAATTGCTTCAGGTCACCCCACCTACATTTAGTTAATTGCTTTTTTATGTTGCGCAGCACAACATCTGCCCAGTTGAACACTCGAGGCTCAGTACACTCAATAGCATATTGGAAGTAACTCTGTAATGCCATATGAGGAGCAGAACTCCCAACCATCCAAGCTATAGTGAAAAGGATAGTACGGAGGGTCAAGTCTCATACCCCCCTGATAGCCACTTTTCCTTTCTTTCTCTCAGCCTCGGGGACACAGTGTAAATTGCAGTACTCACTCATCTTTAACCCACCACCTCTACTACCTGTCAGGATCACATAGTACCCCCTCTGTGACAAACCAGTCAAAAAGTAAATGTCCTCAATGTCTAAGGACAGTGTGTGGACCCCCACATGAAACACCTGTTGATCAGGGTCCCACATACGCACCAGGTACTCTAATAGTCTAACTTGGGCCCTCATGCCCGGGATGCGAAAGTACTTCAAGAGCCCACAGCTCTCAAAGAATCTATGGTAGGTGGATGATTTTCGGCCATTGCATTGTCCTCTTCATGTTCCCTTTCGCGCCACTCTAGCACCATGTTGATGGCCAATTATCTGCATAAGGAACACAATAAGAGGATTAATAACTTTTTTCATGCTTTGGATCTTTTTTATTGGGTAAAAATTTAAAAAAAAATTGGGCTTTGCAGTTCTCGCAGGTGCCCTGTGTGCACAGTGCGAGAACCTCGCAGGTGGCCTTAGGCTCACCTGCGAGAATGCCTCATTCTCACAGGCCCCGTATAGCCCGCCTGCGAGAATGGCAGCACGCATGTAGGGCTTAGAAAATCAACTTAAAACTGAAAATTTGTCCAATGAAATTACAAAATCAAACCATGAAAGTGTTAAGGATGAAGTGCCTACCTAACTATCGCAGACATCTCACTGAATGGTCTCTCGTAGCTCCCACAATATGTCTCCGAACTTGGAGGGTAAAAGAGGGGTTTTTTTAGCTCAATAGTGGAAATGTAAAAATGGTATGGTAAAAAGAGTATTTACTCCTTTTATTTACTTTTACTATATCATTTTGGTTTTTTATGATTATTTATCGATTAAACCTTAATCCCTAATGTCATTTTGAGTGTAATTCTTGCAGGCGTGATGATTTTGATGATTAAATACAGGGCTACGGACATGCTTTTCCTTGTTATCGCGTGTTTTTTATTTTTTTTTATGGTTTTTATATAAAAAAACCTCGAGCATGGTTTTTGTCCGTTCTTGCGCTCGTAAATACATGAGAACGCGATCAAGCATACTTTTATCACTTTTTCGGGCTCAACAAGGTTATACGAAAAAGGAACCCCCCTGGAGTCCTCTTTAAGCTCTTTTCAGACTCTCTAAATATGAAAAGATCGTCGAGCGACCTTGCTATTTTCACGCTCGATAAAGTATTTGAAGTAAGCATCTGGTGAGCGATAATTTATCTCTTTTTCAGTCTCATTCAGACTATTTTATGAAAAAGGAACTGAGAGAGTTCTCTTTTAAGCGTTTTTCCAAACTCTATAATCTTGACAAACCTTCGAGTTTTCTAGCTCTGGACTCGTTAAACAAACATTTACAGACCCGTGATGGGACCGAACCACTCCTTCTTAGGGTTCGTTAAACATAATCTGAGGGACTCGTCCGAAGGATGAGCTTACATCAACAAGCATATGTTATCCTCCTCAAGCTTGCATAAAAATAAAGAGGTACTCGCCAGAAATGGTGGGGAAAATTTTGGGAAAGGGATATGTTTTCATTTTCGTATTAATTGGCAATAAGTTTCTCTCTTGAACATGACACCCCCTATTCATCATTTGAAGTCGGTTTGAGAAATCCATTTGTCTCTCATTCGATTGCTTACAAGGTCATTCCATGTGTCATCTTTGAGTCAATGCTGCCAAATCATTGGTCGTGTCATTCATATGTTCAAGAGAAGTCCATCTGAAACCTATATTGAGTTGGCCATCTGCATTTATCCATTCTCTCCATGTCGACCTTCCCTGTGTCCAGTCCAATTCACATCATACTCTGTTTCACCTTCAAAATATGTTACTCATTTCGTGTCATTAATGGGGGATACATCAAGGCCCTCCTGTGACGAGTTTTGTTCCGTCGACTTCAGCTCATTATTTGGAATCAAGACTTAGAAATTATTTGGTACCTTGGAGTTTGCATGCCTCAATGGCAGGTTTCCTCACTTTCGACAGTGGGTTTACATCATTGATCCCTGATCGAAAGATTCCATCGGATGTTTGACATCAACTCATTTATTCACACTCGATGGATTTTACTATAGTACCTTGGGAGTCATTGACATCAATGGTGATTTCCCTCGCACTTGTTAACGGTTTCATCATTGACCGGTAATCAAGTGGTTTCTACCATGTTCGACTTCAACACATGTAATCACATGGTTAGATTCGTACTTTGGGCGACGAGTTTGAAAACCCTGGATATCATCTTTGTAATCTAGGTTGCGATGGAGTATATAATTTGCGACACATAGATCCACTGTGTATGTCTCGTGGCTATGTCGTCTTGATTTGAAATTTCTCGCATAGATCCACAGTGTATTCTGGTGGCTATGCTATATTTTGACGACATGGATCCACATTGTATGATTGGTGGCCATGACCCATGTCTATAACGTCATCAGTCTGTGATCTGAGTATGGGAATGCCTACCTCAGAATTGATATATATGATATTCTGCAGATGCTTGGTTGTTCGTAGGTTTCTAATTAGGTGTGCTCCTGGTTCCCAACACACACATGCAGCTTACAAAGTCTATCGGCTGTCACTGGTTCCAACCTCATACTTTGGGGGTCATTCTGTTACCCATGATTTTGGTCATCATGATGATGTATTGATGATGGTGTACTCAGGATCTTCATAAGAACTTTCTCCTAAGAAAAAGTTATTTTCATCTCTTCCAGAAAACTCATTTTTGAAGACTGTTCGCAGGCTGCTAGTATATTTCCCTGCGAGAATGTATGGTTCTCACAGGCTGCCTTAAGATAGGGTGCAAGAAGTTCACACTGTTTTGAACTGCTAGGGTGCGAACTCTTCTTAAATCAAGAAAAAAGATGAATTCTCGATGCTTCTAGAAGGGAATCTTCTAGAAGGATGAGATGGCATTCGAATGGTTATCCTAGTACTGGATTCCCTGATATTTTGGGATCATTCTTATCCAAGTAACTAATTCATTCTCTCCTATATATTGAGGTAATTCTCATGGAAAAGGTTAAGCAAGAAGGTTAAGCAAGATTCATTGGAGAATTGGTGAAAGAATTGTGTGAAGGACTGAAGCTACAGCAGCTTGGAAACTCCAGCAAGTTTATCCAAAGGGGTTAATATACTTCATGCAAGTGAGAAAGTGTGTGTGTTGGAGCTAAGGGCCATTGAAAGGAAGTTTGCGACATCAAGGCTCAGGTTGTAATATTTACTTTCCATTAATATGATACAGTAATATGTCCCTTTCCCATAAAGCTATTTCCACTTTATTGTATAACTCCTTGATCATATACATAGATTGATTGTTGAATAGATTGTGCTTTCTTCACTTTGGTTGGTTTTTGTTGTCTTGGTCTTGGCTGCATGAGAGCACTTAAGTGAAGTGGGAGAAACAAAGACCATAGGAAGCGATAATAAGGTATGTTCTTTGTTCTTGCCTCCTATTTAATTCAATGGTTAGAATCTAGCGAAAGAGTCATGTTTTGTCTTTCTTTGTTCTAGATCCAGGTGGATCTAGGGAGATCGGTTAGTGTCTGCACCTACGGATTTATCCAATAACATCTAGTTAGGAGGATCTAAGAATTTTTTGAGATGAGGTGAGGAATTGAATGGACCTAGACAAGCAGAGGATAAAAAGAGTTGACAGATACACAATAAGAGCTTAGTTGATGGAGAAATTTGAGCAAAATAATAGAGAAGAGTTAACCTAGAGTGCAGAGTGAGGTGTCGAGACCAGAATGAATAGAAATCTCACACCAGGAAGTGTTGTGGGAGACAATGTTGTGCTAGAGTGGAGCATAGAAAAGGACAGGCCTATGAAGAGGCTTGGAATTGAAGATACCAGTAGTGATAGTAGTGGTAGTGAGGGCCTAGGGGATGAAGTCCGTACCCTTTTGTTGTTGCAGTATGCTGCAACCTTGAGTAGAGGAAGAGTGAACATGTGTGGTACGTAGACGTAAATTTGTAGTGTTCCAGTGGACTCGGAAGAGGAAGTGTCAGATATTTATGTGCTGACATGAACAGAAGTTGTCATGCAGTACAGTGGGGCACCAGTTCAACGGGATTTTGGCTCTCAATGTAGTGGTGGTACGTTGAGAATCCTAGCGAGAAGTGCACACAGAAGTTGTGTGTTGAGTGGAGGAACCGACTCTGTGCAAGGTGGCAGTGCGTAGATCGGGTTGAGAGATGAATAACGCGGTGGTGGTGTGCAGATTGGCCCACAGGAAGGAGCACACAGTAATGGTGCATAGTCAGATTAGGAGGAGAAGGTGAAGAATGTGCATAAGTCATAAGTGAAGGAATATGGAGGCTCCCCTAGTAGTGGGAGAGATGAATTGATAATGTTGTATGGTCTTGTGCAAATGAAGCTAGATGGCACTTTGGGTCCCCTCATAAAAAATTACAGGAGAATATGGTCTTACCCCCCTTTTGTTCCACCCCCCTTACGCATTTTTAATCAAGAATAACACACAACAAAAAGTGAAGAGGTTGAAGTTTAATAAAGATAAGAAGAGGAAATAAGTGATGACACAAGTGAAGGAGAAGGTGTTGGAATATTCACAAATACTGAGGGGGGGGGGGGTGAATCAGTATTGATCACTTTTTACCATTTTCAACCACAACATGTAAACATTAAGTTATCAACAATTTATCAATTTATTATTGCATTTGAGATACCATAAACATATAACCACAAATACACATTACACAATAATTGTATGTGGAAACCCAAATGGAAGAAAACCACATAATGCTTTTCTTATATCATGTCAACAATTAGATTCATAGAAATCACCAAATTCCAAGATTCTCCAACACCAACTGGAAGGAGGCACCAACCACCTAATTTAAAGGCTCCAACCTAAAATAAGCTACAACTCCCTAGATTCTCCAACTCCAACTGGAAGGAGGCTCCAACCCCCTAGTTTACAACCTCCAACCTAAAGGAAGCTAAAATTCCCTAGATTCTCCATATCCAACTAGAAGGAGGCTCCAACCCCCTAGTTTACAACCTCCAACCTGAAGGAAAATACAATTCCCTAGATTCTAAAGCTCCAGATAGAAAGAGACTCCAACCCCCTTTCATTTCCCCTTTGTTCCTCCCTTGAATATAAATATTGTTTTTATTTTCATTGATATTGATACATCATCATCACCAAGATCTTCAAGAATACCCCCAAATCATATGACCAAAATCTCCAAGACATGCATCAAGCATGTGCCAAAAAACTCCAATATACAAACCTAAAAACATATAAAAAACCATACCTTTCATCTTGTAACAACCCCGATGCATAATACCTCTACTCATCATACCTTCCTCAACTTCAACATCATCAAATTAGGTCCACTTAGAAACTAGGTCCATATAGATTGTCACTATTGTCGTCACTGTTGTTTTCACTACTTCTATCACTATCATTGATACATCAAACTGGGTCCACATAGAAACTAGGTCAACAAAAAGATCCTAGTTCCACATGGGTCCACATATAAACCCCCACATCACTTCTTAAATTTGTCTCGAACACATGTTTGGGACTAGTTTGTGGATTAGTCACAAACCCTAACTTTCAACAAGTATAACTCTATACCTATAATGAATCAAGATCTAAAACTTGTACCCAATATTATTTTATATATTCTCTCAAATTCCTCCAAGTTTTGTTGCTTTATTCGTCACTGAAAAGGGAGATATAGCGAAAATGGCAGACCTTCCTAAATTTTTACCTATTTTGGAGAGAAAACTTGTACAACATGCCACACACTCAATATATGATTTATGATTATGAAACTCACACAAAAAATACTATGGATTGTACTCTTTCCAATGCAATTGGTCTCATAGAATTTGGATCCACTGTGATGAATTTATGACCTTTTTTCTCGGGACACACGTTTGAGACTAGTTATAGGACTAGTCAAAAACCCTATAGTTCACAAAGTGTATCTCCAAACATACAATGACCAAGAAACTGAAATTTGTACCACAAGTACCTTGATATGTCTTCTCAATAGCCTCCAATTTTCTCTATATGAATCCTTCTAGAAAAAAGGTTATAGCGAAAATGACAAAATGACCTTTAAAGAACATACCTTAGAACACATCATCACAAGACTTCATCTTCCCTTGGAATTTCACCCTTCTTCACTTCATCTTCCCTCTGAAATTCATTGGCAAGCTTGTGATAAGAGATAAAAATATTGAATGATCAATAATGATACTTGCTTGACTCAAATGAGAGGCTCTTGATGGGTATTTATACTTTTCCAAGTACCTCATTTTCTTTTCTTTAGGATCGACCTATAACTTCTTGTTTGCAACAAATTTTCTCCTTTACTTGACTTTAGGTCCAACTTGTAACTTCTTTGACCTTAGATCTGGGGCTTCTTGACCATACTTCGGGGATTCAACTTTAAGAGAGAATAACATCTCAATTGTGAGGAACCATGTGGCGTGCCATCTACCATTGAAAATGGCTTGACGAGGACTATCAAATCATGGAGGTTTTGTATGCATTTGCAATGTCCTTCATACTCTTTTCCTTCAATCAACATCGAGGTTCATGACCACAACTTCAGGGATTCTTAACCACTTAACCATATTTCCAAGGCTTCTTGTAGAATTATTCAAAGAGTCTTCCCATGAGGGCCATGCTTAAAGCTCGCCATAAGGGGACCACTTTGGAGACTTGTTAAAATACACCCATCACTTCTAGAAGCTTCCAAACTTGCTTCAGGGATTCTTATAGGGTTGACATCAATGAAAACCAATTTTCCTACAAAAGTTAAATTAAACAATACTTTACCACAAGAAATAGTGGTGTGGAAGGATCGAGACAATAGTAGTCAGAAGAGTGGAACTAACCCTGGTCCCAATATGGCCAATCAAGACAATACACTAAGATTTCTCGTGTTACATGGAATGGGTAAGGATGATGCCAAGAAACATTGGTTCACCTGTGAAGCAATCTAGTCTATAAAGAGAGTTACAAATGAGGCAGATAAAATCTCACAATTTGAGACTACATTCATAGATCGGGCCTTGACATGGTACATGAAATCATCTAGGACTATGACCAGCAATTCAAAATCTTGTTGGATAGGTTGGTGTTCCAAATTCAAGATGTGCAACACAGAGAATGGTTCATTACAAGATTTATCCCCCATATTTGAGTCCCGCTCACCTAGCAAAAGGTGATGACTCAAGCCAAAGCAGTCAAGATCGTGATGCTCTTGGAATCCACACGTGGAGGCACAAAAACATCGATTGGTTTAGTGCAGGTTCAATCACAACTGGACAACCTAAAAATATAGTTGCAAGATATGGCCAAGGCTAAATCCATGAGTGAATATGTGAGGTGCACTAAATTTTTCTCATAAGGGCATCGACGAGACCAATGACAGTCCTTCTAAATTATGTGGCGACTGGCATGCCAAGTCCATTCTCCTCTGGACAGTTGGAATGGTGTAAAATACATCAAAAGTGGGGGCATGTTCCACCCCGCTGCCCCACCTTATAAAAATATCAAGCAACAAATCACACGTCCTTTTGTGAATTTTGTAAATATTTCGGCCGCAATATCAGCAGTTGTCGCTCCCTTCAAATGTTGCAACATAACACCTAGGATAAATTTTGGGTGCAAGAAGAATAAAAGGGTGGTGAGCGCGAGGCCGATGAAAGAGGAAGATATCATAGAGGACCTTGAGGTGGGTATGAACACGTTCGTGAATGAGGATATGGTGGAGGAGATGTTATACCCCCCACATGCTTCAATTGCGGTGATATTAGCCATGTCTCACAATTCTACACTAAGTTGCATGTGCTCTGCACATATCGTTATAGTCCTGAACATGTAACTGAGGATTTTCCAGACTTGATGAAAAAGTGGGAGGAAAAGAAGGGTAATTGTAACATGGTACATGTCGATCCACCCAAAAACTAGAAGAAGAAGGGATAAGGGAACATCTGGGTAGTAACCTATGAAGGGGAGAAGACAGAGGAAGATTTCAAACACAGAGAAAGTTCAAGTCAACAAGCAGAGGGAAAGATTAGGAAATCCCCCCAGCCCCTCCTAAGTTTGACATTTCTCAGCAAAAGAAGTTTATGCGTGATGCAGAGCGAGTCTTGGAGGAAGAACGAGCGTGTGAGGATATGCAACACATGACTCGGAGGTCCCTTGAATAAGAACAGTTCTGGGAGGAACTTCAAAGGGTGATGCAGAGGTTGCTGGAAGAAGCAAGGATCCGCAAATAAGTATAGCGGGTGACACAGAGGTCATTGAAGGCCAGGTTTATACGCTTTAAAATGAGTGTGAGCCAGGTTCATTCAAGGAAGGGTGCGAATTGTAGAACCAGAGACAACAAGCTTGAAGAGGGAGACTTCCAAGAGGCCTAACTTCTTCATTTTTCGACCGATTGAGGTGCCGAAAGATCCCAGACAGGGGTTTTGGGATGCTAGGAAGCCATTGGAGCAGTCGGTTTGTAATTTTGAGCATTGTAAGACATGTTTTTGAGCATTTTTTGAGAAATTAATAATAATGATCCATTGGAAGCTGGACCAGGAGATGTAGCCCATAAGAGGGGTGAACTCCTTTATCAATTGTTGTGCTT
>ML782773.1:412713-430859 GCA_009831015.1 Picea engelmannii
TATGATTTTGAAATCGTCTATAAAAAGGGGAAGAAAAATGTTGTGGCAGATGCACTCTCAAGAAAGGATGAAGATGTTGAGGCCTTTCTTTGTGCTATCTCGATCATCCAACCCGATTGAATAATAGAAGCAAGGGATGAATGGAAGAATGAAAAAAAAAATTGGACTCTCATTCAAAGGTTGCAATAGGATTCCAGTGCATCAAATACATTTACATGGAAAAATGATTCACTATGGTACAAAGATAGCTTATATTTATGTAAGAACTCCCAACTCAAACAAAAGGTATTATTGGAATTTCACACCTCTCTAGTAGGAGGGCACTCAGGGTTTTTGAAAACCTACCATAGAGTCAAGAAGGATTTTTTTTGGGATGGCCTTAAAACTGATGTTCAAAGGTTTGTGGAAGAATGTTTGGTTTACCAACAAAATAAAGTGGAAACAATTAAGACCCCAGGTCTTTTACAACCATTATCCATCCCAAGTCAGCGTTGGGAGGAGGTTTTCATGGATTTCACCACAGGGTTACCGAAGTCTGAAGGAAAGAGTGTCATCATGGTGATTGTTGATAGACTGACCAAGTACGCACACTTTTGTGCACACTCTCATCCCTTCAAAGCTAGTACAGTTGCCACCACATTCATGGAGACAGTTCAAAAGCTACATGGAAACCCAAAGATTATTGTAAGTGACAGAGATCCCATCTTCACTGGACATTTTTGGACAGAATTATTTTCTTGTGTGGGTACTCAATTGGCTCATAGCTCATCCTATCATCCTCAATGTGATGGACAAACCGAGATAGTGAACAAATGTCAGGAAGGCTACCTTCATTACTTTGTCTCTGATAAACAAACACAATGGTTCAAATGGTTACCCTTGGCAAAATGGTGGTATAACACTTCCTTTCATACTGCAAAAAAAATGAAACCATTTATGGCACTCTATGGATACCACCCTCCTTCCATCACTTCTTCTCTAAAAGAAAAATCTAAGGTTCAAGCAGTGGAAGATCACATCAAGCATCAACTACAAGTTCTCCAAATATTAAAGGACAACTTGACCATGGCACAGAATCGAATGAAACAACAAGAAAATCAACATCATAGTTATCCATATGGATATCGGTGGCCACCCACCTTTTCCAACTGGCTCAAAACAGTTTTCTGACAATTTTGGCAATTTACTATTTTTAGCAATTTTAACTTCCGGGGCCATTTTGAGGGCCTAAATGAAGGTTTTTCGGGATTGAGCTCCTCATCAATATCCAAAGGGATGATTGAGTCCCGAAAATGAATCTCCTCGATGATGCCTTTCCAACGGGCTATCATAGGCCTAAAACGGAGATCGTATGCGAAAGTTACGACCCCGGGAAATTGATGTACTAACTTACCCAAATGGGGCCCACATGACTTTTGGCGCTTCATCTCCTAGGGTTAGGTTTTTGGATGTCTAGGCATTTTGGCATTCTTTTTTATTGTAAAAAGGCCTTCAAAGCCTCATTGTAACCCTCTTCTTGTGAATGTTCATTGTCGTCACATCTCTTCTCAGAGATAAGCCGCCACCATTCCAACAAGCTTGTTTCCGCTACATTTTACAGTTTCAGCTTATTTCATTATTGAATAGAAAACCAGTTTTACTGTATCTCTGTTATTTTGTGTTAAGCACCTGTTAATAATATATATTCATTTTTTTATGCTCATAAAATCCAGATCAGTGGTATCAGAGCAGTCTTCTCCTTGTCGTCTTGATGCATGTCCCCAACGAGGTCGGAGTACAAAGAGTTGGGTCTCGAGCTTGTTTCTCTTGAGGAAAGAAGCTCTCGCATGCCCAAGCGACCTCCCATTGCAAGAGAAAATAAATATGATGGGACAGGAGATCCTTTCAAACTTTTGATTGAGGAATCCCTCACACAACAGAGGAACGAGATGATGGATAGTTTCGCGCAAATCCTTCGGCGGCTACCAACAGGGGATGCATCTTCTTCGAACGGAGGCGCTGCCCCCTTCAAGGTAAAAATAAACTTTGATATTCCTATATTTGAAGTTCAGATAGACGTAGATGTTGTAGACAAGTGGTTGAATCTACCATAAGGGTATTTTTCTATCCATAACTTTTTGAATAAAGAAAAGATTACTTTTGCACTCCTCCAAGTCGTTCCCCATGTCAAAGATTGGTGGGAAACTTTCTATGAGCAAAAGGAAACAGAGGAAACCTCATTATTTTCAGTCATGGCCACCTGGGAATCCTTCAGGGATGCTATTAAGGAGCAATACTACCATGTCGGAAGTTATGATGACCTGTATACCAAATGGACCACACTGCGGCAAGAAAGAGAACAAGCAGTGCCAGATTTTAAAAATATCTTCCATACCTTGCACACCAAGTTGGGTATCAAAGATTCGGAGTGACATATGGTGCTCAAGTATCGTGGTGCTCTACATAGATACATCCAGACCAAAATGGAATTTATGGACATCTCATCCTTGGGCACGGCCTACCGATATGTTGTCAAAATCGAGCAGAAGCTCAAACAAAAGACGCGGCAATTTGGGCCTAGGAACCCCTCACAACAAAAGCTAGGAAAGGGCGGCCCCAACCCACCGAAAAAAGGACAAAGAAAAGATGGACAGTATCAGGACAATCAGTCCAAGACGCAAGAAAATAAGGACACCGGAAAGACAAAGAAAGATACCGAGAAGTGGTGCGACTTCCATAAGAGCCCTTGGCATAACACTACTGACTACCGCTCAAAGCAATCGCTGGTGGCCAAAGTGAAAGCCTCTGAATCATATGCAGATTATGACTCTGAGCCAGAACTAGAAAGGGGAAGACGGATCATTGACATGAAACCCAGTGCCACCATTACTACCACCAAGCTCCATCCTGATGAACCAGACAAGCCAGAAGAAGGAGAGCGCCTCTTCCATTCACAGATGTGGGTAAAAGGCACCCCGCTGCACTTCATCGTTGATAGCAGTAGCCAGAAGAACCTCATCTCAGCAGAGGTCATCAAGCAGCTGGCTCTGCCAACAATGCCACACCCACAACCGTACACCATTGGATGACTCTGCCAAGGAAGCGATCTCCGCGTCAGCCAATAGTGTCGATTGTCATACGGCATCAAGCCCTTCAAAGATGAGGTATTGTGTGATGTTGCTCCTCTTGAAGTTTGTGATGTTCTTTCGGGCCAACCTTATTTATGGAAACGTCATGTTGTATATGAGTCTAGGCCTCGTAGTGTTATTATTACTTTGAACAGGAAATTGTACAGGATACCCGAGGCAGTCCCACCTAATGCTATTTCCTTGATCTCTGCTAATAAATGCAAGAAGGTAATCTCTCAGACAGGGAAGTTTGTCTTCTTCGTGATTCGCTCTCAGAATAAGTGAAATATCACAACCACATCCAGGGTCTCTACGGTCGACCTCTCCACACAGCAAAAATAAGTAGATAAGGTCATGGAAGAATACTCGGATATCTACTCCTCACCTATAGGCGTACCTCTGCACTTCTAGGTCAAGCACCCCATCGATCTGACCCCCAGCGCACCGCTACCCAATGGGCTAGTCTATCGTCGCTCTTTGTTAGAGAATGAAGAGATCAAGTGACAGATCCAAGAACTACTCCATAAGTGGCACATCCACCCCAGCTCATCACCTTGCAGGAGCCCAATCGTGTTGGTACAGAAGAAAGGTGGAACTTCGCAACTCTATATTGATTACTGAGCTCTTAATAAAATCACAGTCAAAAACCGGTACTCGATTCCCTGAATCGATGACCTCCTTGATCAACTCACGGGGGAAAAATACTTCAGTAAGATTGATTTGAAGTCTGGCTACCACCAAGTCCTGATAGAATAGACAAATGTATGGAAGACCGCCTTCAAGTCAAAGGAAGGCCTTTTTGAATGGTTGGTCATGCCCTTTGGTTTGACAAATGCTCCAGCCACTTTCATGAGGATGATGGACGATATCCTGCGACCATTCACCAATAATTTTGTAGTTGTGTATCTGGATGACATTCTCATTTACAGCAAGAATTGGGTTGAACACTTGCATCATATTCAACAGGTTCTACACACCCTGCGGCAACACAAACTATACGCCAACTTGGAAAAATGATCCTTCGGCATGGATAGGGTCCATTACCTGGGCTACATCATTGATCAAAATGGCGTACATGTGGATCCAGCCAAGATCCAAGTCATCCGTGACTGGCTAGCCCCAACAACACTCACTAAGCTTCAGAGCTTCTTGGGCCTTGCCACTTTCTACCGCAGGTTTGTGTTGGGTTTCTCCCATATTGCATGGGCCCTCAGCCAAATAAACAGAGGTGGTGGTAAGGAGAAATTTTCGTGGGGTCGGTCCCAACAATAAGCGTTCGATGATTTGAAGCAGCGCTTGTGCTCAGCCCCAGTACTTTCACTACCATACCTGCATCATCCTTTTGAGATTGAGACAGATGCTTCAGACTATGTTGTGGGTGTCGTTCCCACTCAGGACGACCACCCCGTGGCCTATCATAGTGAGACACTGTTAGATATTGTCTGTAAGTACCCTACTTACGACAAAGAAATGTACTCCATTGTGCAAGCATGCCGCCAATGGAGACATTACATTCTTGGGAAGGAGACAATCATCCACACTGATCATAAGCCACTGCAGTTCATGCAGACGCACGAAAAATTGCAGAATGACCACCATCAAAAGTGGTCCACATACTTGCAGCAATTCCACCTCAAAATCAAGTATAAAACAGGAAGCACCAATCGCATCGTTGATTGCCTCAGCAGACCACCAGTCATGGCACTCACCACGGTGCTAGAATCTTGCAGCCATGAGACATCTAGATGGCCCCAACTCTATGAGACAGACCCTGACTTCGCCACCACCTACCAAATGTTGGCTGCAAATGCAGTTGTCGATAATTTCCATCTTCAGGATGGGTTGTTGTGTCGTCTGGGCCATATCTGTGTTCCATCAAGTGAGCGAGCGAAGCTGATCTGGGAATCCCACTACAGTCAGGTGGCAGGGCACTTCGGTGTTGAATAGACAGTGGTGATGCTACAAAAACATTTCTACTGGCCAAAACTTCGACAGGAGGTCAGCAAGTATATGAAGTCTTGCACTGCCTGCGCTATTGTCAAACCGACCACTAAGAAATAGGGCATGTACACCCCTCTTCCTACTCCTGACAGGCCATGGGAATCCATCTCAATGGACTACATGTCGGGCCTCCCTTCCACCAAGCAGGGAAATGACTGTGTTTTTGTGGTTGTTGATCGCTTTTCTAAGATGGTGATTCTGGTTGCCTGCAAGAAGAGCATCACAGCAGAGGCCACTGCCAATCTCTTCTTTGAACGAGTTTGGGTACATTTTGGAATCCCACAAACCATTGTCTCAGATTGGTATAGTCAATTTATCAGCACATTCTGGTTGAGCTTCTGGTCACTGCTGGACACCAAGCTCACCAAATCCACAGCCTTCCACCCCCAGACAGATGGCCAAACCAAGGTTGCAAATCGAATGATTGTGCATATCCTTCGCATTCATAATTCAAAGCACCCTCGCACATGGGATGAGAGCCTTCCCTATGTCCAACATAGCTACAACCGAGCCCTGCATAGCTCAACTGGCCATCACCCCTTTCAAGTGGGGTTGGGATTCCAACCATTGGGACCCATAGATGTTGCACTTCCCCTTGCGGTCACCTCGACCAACTCATCTCTTACTCCAACTGAAGCTAAAAAAGCCACCCGGTTCATTGATCGAATCCATCACATCCGCCAATAGGTTTAGGATATCCTACAGAAGTCCAATGACAAGTACAAACTGCACCATGATCAACATTGGGTGCCGCATAAGTTTCAGGTGGGCGACAAAGTTTGGTTTCACTTGCAGAAAGAACGCCTTACAAGACCCCATCGGAAGCTTCACCTACTCTGTTATGGGTCATACACTATCACCAAAACCATGGGGGATAATTCTTTTGAGCTCAATATTCCTCCTTTCCTTGGTCTGCACCAAGTGTTCAATGTGGATCTCCTTTGCCCTTATTTCCCACCATTATTGGACACCTCAGAAGTAGCAGAACAACTGACACCAACCGAGCTCAACCCTTACTACCTACAACAGGCATCTAATGATCAGATTGTGGACAAATATATAAAGGGCACTTGACAACAAAGGATCCATATTTATCGAGTCGTCAAAGCAGGGTAGCTCCTGCACCAAGGCAAGTGGCTCACCCAGGGCCAAATTCAGCAGAAATTTCCTCATCCGATGGGGGACCTCAACGCAATGGAGACCATTTCTTCCTAAGGAGGGAGGATTGATCCAAATGGATATCGGTGGCCACCCACCTTTTCCAACTGGCTCAAAACAGTTTTTTGACAATTTTGGCAATTTACTATTTTTAGCAGTTTTAACTTTTGGGGCCATTTTGAGGGCCTAAATGAAGGTTTTTCGGGATCGAGCTCCTCATTGATAGCCGAAGGAATAATTGAGCCCCCAAAATGAATCTCCTCGATGATACCTTTCCAACAGCCTATCACACGCCTAATATGGAGATCGTATGTGAAAGTTACAACCCCGGGAAGTTGATGTACTAACTTACCCAAACGGGGCCCACATGACTTTTGGCACTTCATCTCCTAGGGTTAGGCTTTTGGATGTCTAGGGTTTTTGGCACTCTTGCTTATTTTAAAAATGCATTCAGAGCCTCATTGTAACCCTCTTCTTGCGAATGCGCGCTACCGTCACATCTCTTCTCAGAGATAAGCCGTCACCATTCCAGGAAGCTTGTTTCCGCTGCATTTTACAATTTCATCTTATTTCGTTATTGAATAGAAAACCATTTTTACTTTATCTCTGTTATTTTGTGTTAAGCACATGTTAATAATCTATATTCATTTTTTTCTGCTCATAAAATCTGGATCACGTAGTGAAAGAAGTTTTGAAGTAGGGGATTGGGTGTTTTTAAGACTACAACCATACAAACAGATGTCCCTCAAGCAAACCAAAAAGGATAATAAATTATCACCAAAGTACTATGGCCCTTATAAGGTGTTGCAAAAGATTGGTACTATGGAATACAAATTGGAGTTGCCTGCATCGTCATGAGTACAACCAGTTTTCCATGTTTCATGCTTAAAGAAGGTTATAGGCGACAAGATCCTAGTTCAAACTATATTGACATAACTTGACGAGGAAGGAAAAATCATATTGGAGCCAGAAGCCATCACTGACACAAGAGTTCGCTAGCTGAGGAATAGATCCATTTCAGAGTATCTCATTAAATGGAGGAAACTACCGACTAAATATTCCACTTGGGAAGATGAGTCTTTTATACAAAAGCATCCAGAGTTACTCAAGCGTTGCAGGTTTTTCTATGCTATATTGATATTTGGTTCTTAACAGTAGCCTATAGAAATCCTATGTTGTATGAAGAAGTCTCATGTGTCTTGTTTATGTCTGAATCTCAAAGCTTATAGAAAGGCGCATACTATCGTATTCCCATTGTTTTTATAGTAATGAGATGAAGTCTTATGTTTTGCAACTCAGTTATTCAACACAATGTATATATTTAATATGATGGAATACGTTCAGTAATAAAGATATGCTAGTTATTTTCTATTATGTGTTTTTCATGAATGAGTAACACCTGTATGTGTATTGTTTTAATGCTTAGTCCTTGTTATATTATCAAATATATGTTACATGGATGCCATTTGTAGTATTGTTATTTATGTTTGATCCTCCATCCCCAACACAAGACCTTATGGTCTCTTTGATCCTCTTTGCATCTCAAGAGAGACCTTCCTCGGCCTTGGTCGAGGATTGATATGTCGGTTCTTAGGGGGTTTTGTTGGACACACTGCGGATGAACCCTGGGTCTTAAACCCCCTAGTGTTATGAAGGTTAGTGCACACGCATGCATGTATTGAAGCAACAACATTGCATATCATAGCACCAACAACTAGTTGCCATACTGCAACAGTTTGTGCATATTCAGCCTTGAGGACAATGGTGCTTTTGAAGGGGGAGGGCATGTTAGGATCCGACCCTAACCCCTCTTAGTTGGTCATTAGTTAGCATTATATATTTTCCATGTAATAAAGGTCGACATTAGTTAATAAGGCCAATTAAATAAATGTGAACAAGACAATGTAAGAAGACCTGATAGAAGCTTCCGCTTCTAGAAAGATCTTCCTCTAGAATGTATTTTAGAAGATAGAATTAGTATAAATAAGAGTAGGAGGTATGAGAAATCTTGTCTTGAGTATTATTGTAAGAGAGTTATGCTCATTTTGGAGGTTTCCCCCTCGAAGAGGCAAGTGAACAAATCTTTCTTGGTGCTATCAATATTATATTTCTGCTCTCTAGTGAATGTTCATGTTATTCTTAGGGTATATTTGCTTATTGTGTTATATGTTTCAGGTTAAGCATATTACACCTGAAGACCTCCTAACGAGGTTGTGGTATGAATAGGATTGCCACTTTTTCCTTTTCCTTTGATTAGATACTTATGTAACTCTCGTAATGGACTTTCTAGCATGTTATTTATGTTTGTGTCCAACATCTCTACCTCTTCTTCTATTGTCTTCAATTTATCATGTGATTGTGTTGCTTTCTTTCTTTTATGAGCATCGAGAGCTAAAGTCTCCTTTGTGTCTTCTTATTTTTTTATATGAGGGCCCTTCCACTCTGATTTCTTCCTTATCCACCTCTAGCTTGAAAACTATTTACTATATTGTTGGCCTCCATGATCATTGGTTTGTTCTGCTTCCTACCCAATTTTATTTTGGTTGAAATTTTGGTGAATCCTTCTTTATCCTGCTTCTCTCTAGGTTGACTAGGGCATTTTGTGCATTCTTGGGGAAATCCCTAAATAAGTGACCATGCTCATGACATTTCCAACAGGGAAAAGGAATGTGTTCATAATCTGATGTTTGGATCCACTTCTCATTTGATGGGAGATGGCGATTACATCTTGAAGAGCTCGGACCATGTTCATATACACACATATTCTTGCATAGCATGGGTAACGTCCCATTTTTTTTAACTCTGGAACTTTCACAATTGTTCCAAGAGTGTTTTCCAAACCTTCCAAGGTCTCCTCCCAGAATTCCTTATGGGGTCTCCTTCTCCCAAAATTCCTAAGGGAGAGAATACATCTGGATCCAAACCAGTACCTTTGTGAAATCCTCTTTCGCTAGTGAAAAATGTTCTTGTCAATATCTTAAATGGAGTTGAAGAAATAGGGACCTTCGAAAATTGACTTCCTCTTTTTCATACAATAAAAAATCACAATAAAAAAACAAATCACAGTTTAAAAAAAAAAAAAAAACCATTAAAGCCCTATTTCACATCAATTTGGCCTTTTTGTTTCCAACTAGTGTTAATCCATCCTATTAAAGCTTTTTCAGAAAGACAAATTCCCATGAATTTCTCTATTATAACATGATATTGATTGAGGTGATATCGTACAATCTGTTCTTCGGTGAGGGACTACCCTTTTTGTTCCCCATGTCCTTGTTATCAATAGATCTTTAAAAGTTTTTCTCTCCCACTAGGGCCTATGCTCCCTCTCTCATTGGCCCATGGGCAGTGGCTTAGAGATATGGCCTACATCATTCCTCGAGTTCTTCACCATATGCTAGTTGCTACGTCGCTGCTCTCATCGCTTCCTCAATCCAACATTTCCACCAACACTTTTTCATCCTCGTTATATTTATTTTTAGTAAATGTTTTTGTTTGATTTATTGGGGATTATAAACCTATACAGCAAGCACACTTTATGTGAAATATCGAATTTCATTATAATTGCACTTTAAAAAGTAAAGTAAGAATTGGTAAAAATGTTTTGTACATTGATAAAAGAAATAAAATGAAAAAAAATATACAAAATACGAATAAAATACTTTTTAAAAATATGAAGTTCAATTGACCATCCAAAAAGATTATAATTAATTTTGATTTTGTAAGAAAGATGTCAAGTCTCTTAATAAATAATTAGAATAATATTGCATTGGATTCTCCAACTAATATGAAAAGCAAAGAAAGAAAGATTTTCATGATTTCAAACATATTAGTAAATGAGAAAGGGAACCCAAAGTTTTATGATTGCCCGTGGTATAAAATGTGAAGGAAAGTTAAAAGGAGAAAGGGACATGTCATATATAATCTTTTGTATGTAATATTGTCCCTTTCAACTTACTCTTATTCCCTACTTTCTTAATAAGACCTAATGGGATGTGGGAAATAGAAAATTGCTTGTTTCATTATAATGGTGATTATATGTATGTTTATATAATTATATGTGGATGATGAATTTTTTTTTAATTAAGATCAACTTTTTTATTTATTAAATTTCAATAAAATTAGTTTATATGTTTTATTATTTTGTTTTTTAAATCTAAAAATTTAAAGAATTTTTTCAAATTTTCTTTAATTTTTACGAATTAATAAGTTACGAAAATTAATAGTGTTACAAATATTATAGAATTGAAATTTGATATATGTATAAGGATATTTTAAGATAAAGTTGTTTTCATCATTTACTTTCTTAATATTAAAGAGCATACAAATTTACCTTTATTCAAGTTTTACACTCTAAACAAGGTTCGTACAACAACGATTTGATCTCTCTCAATCCTATAGATTCGAAGTTAAGATGTATATTTTATTATATTGATCCCAATTTTTTTTACTAGTATTGTGGGCTATTTTTTAATTTTTTATTTTTAGTGAGATCATTTTTTTATTTAATTTATTAACGTTGGAGGAAAAACTAAATTGCTATAAATGCACCTAATTACTCTTTGTGCAATATCGTAATGTACCATTTCAAATTCATTTACTACAAACAACAAAGAACAATACTAATGAGATTCCCCTCATCAATGATAACTTATAGCATTATTAATATTTCTTTATTTTAGTTTTGTAAAATATTATATTGGGCCAACAAAAGGGGATGGATGTTACAATTTCTTCAATATTGAGTAATATAATTTAATATAGATCTATTTGGTAATTGTATTTATGTTTACCAAATTTAGTATAACATTTAAAAAAAAATGTTAAACCTATTATTTTTTCAAATAAAGAAAAACCACATATTTGATATTTCAAAGTAGAAATCAAATTATACATTGGTTTGCCTTTCAAATCTTAAACAATGTTCAATGTTCAAATATTCCTTTCCTGCTACTACTTATTAAATCTTGCAACTTACAAAACATGTCCACTAAAGAACCTCATATCTTTGTCACATACTTCACCAAGAAATCTTATACTCAACAAGAAACAATCCTAGTTGTATAATCATCTATATTGAAATAAAACAACCTTAAAAAAACAATAAAATAAGAAATGAACATTTCAAAGGAAAGAACCTATCCCTTGAACTTGTGCACACACAAACAACTTTCCTACAAAACGATGACCATTTCAAAGGAAAAAACCTACCCCTTGAACTCTTGCACACACAAACAACTTTCCTACAAAACAATGACCATTTCGAAGGAAAAAAACCTACCCCTTGAACGCTTGTATACAAAAACAACTTTCCTACAAAATGAGAACTACTTTTAGATGATCTACTTTTATATTAAATTCATGTAAATATGCATAAAAGAGACTCCTTCAAACTCACATTTAACTTCTAAAACTATGTTCATCACAAGTCCCATAATCGTGTTGTTAACCCATTCCATTAGGAATTTGGAATTGCCATTTGCAACTTGCTAATTCTTTTATCTATAGTTGTTTTCATCACACTGGGTGTTAGCATGTAAAGTTGTCATGGGTCATGTATAGTTATTGTTAAAACCTGTGTCTACACCTCGGCCGAGTCTCTCTCTTTTCTGCATACCTTCCTATAAGTGTTTCCTCTTCTGGTTGATAAAGTCAGGCCGGTCAAGTATGTTGTATGCGCAGGGAAAAGCCATGAGAAAAATGCAACTTTCAGAGCAGTCCATTTCGAGCTTGAAATAAAAGCAAACAAGTAGGTTCGATTTTCATCAGTGGGGATCCCATGTGAAGTTTAGATTAGCGGCACTCGGACAGTCGGAATTTAAAAGTCGCGCAAGGATTAATGACTAGACAGAAGCCCCAAAGTCCCGAAGTAATGAGAGGTTGCCACATCAACCGAGAGAAAGTTACTTCAGTAGATTTCCATACAAACATCCAGAAGTCCCAAAGTAAATCTGATCCATTGAAGGCTGAGGACACGCGTCGGCAGATCTCACACTTCGGAAATTCAGCACTTCGGATGATTGTGTGAGCAAGAAGAAGAAAAAATCATGAAGCCCAAACTCCCGAAGTGAATCTCGGTCATCCAAATCAAGAGGCCACATGGCACCAGATATAACACTTCGGAAATTTGGCACTTTGGAGGATTGTGCGAGCAAGCAGAAGAAACACTCTTGAAGCCCAAACTCTCAAAGTGAATCTCGGTCATCCAAATCAAGAGGCCACGAGGCGTCAGATCTAACACTTCGTAAATATGACACTTAGGAGGATTATGTGAGCAAGCAAAAGAAACAATCTCGAAGCCCAAACTCCCAAAGTGAATCTCGGTCATCCAAAACAAGAGGACACGTGGAGGCAGATCTCTCGCTTCGGAGATACAACAATCCAGAGGATTGTAAGAGCTATGCATTGAAAAGGCCCGAAGCCCGAACTCCTGAAGTAATTGTGAACCGTTGATCTTTGCAACAGGAAGAAGGTTCCATCCAAGAGCGGCATGTGGTGGAAAAAGAAAGGCTTTCCCAGATCACAGATTGCAGCAGATTGACGACCACACTTCATTGTGAGGATGGAACATGATTGAACGATAAATTTCTAGAGCGGTCCTGCAAACAAAACCATGGTATGGTGAAAGGGCTATGTGGCAGAACGTGGTGAATTACGGGCTCAAAAGCGGTGTGGATCCAAACCTCCTTTGATGGCCGCAATCACGTGCTTATTCAACGCCAAATTCGAGAGAAACACGTAGAATCCCCCTAGACGTTGAGCCTTGTCCCCATCCCAAGGAGAAATCAGTTAATGGAAGAAAGAACTAGTAGTTGAAACCTCGACTCACCCCATAAATAGAAAGCATGAAGGGTTTGGCCATGGAGACAGAAGACTGTCAGCCCGAGGTACCATGAGGAAAAGTTTTCCTACAGGTCCATGTTGATTTATGTTTTCTTCTAACAGAATGAACAAGACAACTGAAGGACCTTCCGGGAAGGGGAGAAAAGACGTGCAAATTGGATACACGCAAAGAACATGAAAGACAAGAGAAGACACACGGCACTGGAAAGGAAGTTCCCAAGCAACAAGACATGTCGACTGTTTTGATTATAAATACATCAGATGAATGATATGTCTAAAGGAATGGGGGTTTGGCCCAAGACCGGAGGAAGTTTTGAGAAATGTTTATGACAATATATTTAAGTTTGTAAGACGAAGGGGCATGTAGTTGTAAATTGTATTGTTATTGAAGATTCATATGAGTTGTTTCATCAGACTGTATTCTATGTTTCAATTCTATATTTCTTCTTGTTTGGATGTAGCATCTTTGATTTATGGATTTGTGAGGTGGTAGAGGATCTGTTTTCATATTACCCATGTTTAATCATTTATCACTCAGACACTTTCTGTTTTTATTCTTGTATGGATGTAGCATCTTTGATTTATGGATTCCTGAGGCAGTAGACGATCTGTTGTCATCTTTCTATCACTTAGACACTTTTTGTTTTTCTTCTTGTCTGGTTGTAGCATCTTTGATTTATGGATTCCTGAGGTGGTAGAGGATTTTTTGTCATCTTGCCCATGTTTCATTGTTTATTATTCAGGCACGTCTATTATATTTGCAAGGAAGATCTTTGCTTAGTGAGTATTCATATTTATCTTATTCTCTTATCCTTCTCTTCATCAGTATACAAATATTTTGTTTGATAAGGAGCTTAAATGCCTTCATTGAGAAGACTATTTATGACTGTGATATTTGTTGTCTTTTCCTTTCTTTAAAGTCTTGTTGATTCACCTACTCAAACCATTTCAATAAATTTACATTTTGATGGGTATTGGGCTTATCCTCTTGCAGTCTGAGGGTGACGTTAAGTGCTAACATTAATGGCATCATTTCCGAGGACGGAAGTGAATATATCTTCCCTAGGAGAACGACAACAAAAAGATCCAGTCTTAGATGGTGAACTGAAGTTGGACATATTGTTCTGACTGCTCATCTTTCACCATGGCGACTCCATTGTTCGAAAATATATTAGCGACTCCACTGGTTTGAAATGGACAAGATTTTACCTCAGAGGTATGATTTATGTGATTTTTCAAGGATAGTTGGTTTCCCTAATCCAAAACCTAGTAGAGATGAATGGGAAAGTATCCTTCCTAAATTTCGAGGAGAAGAGTGGGAGGTGCCAGCTGAAAATTTGTTGGATTTTCATGATTTTATTCATCAACTTCATATTGTTCATGAAGATGTCCAGATTAAGCTTTTCAGGTATTCATTAGCGGGGATTTCTCGTGATTGGTGTCAATCTCTTCCCATTGCAAGCATCAGCTCTTTGACAGGTTTTAATGCAGATTTCACTTCGTTTTGTAAAGATTATTTTTCAGCTGAGTATCTTTATGAAAACTGTTGTGATGAGTTTTATTTGCTTCATAAAAATCCTGCTAGTCATGAAAACCAGATTCGTGATGCAGCGTTTATTGTGGAAGAAAGCATTTTCCATGAAGATCAATAGGTGTTGAATGATATTCACTATGATAGAAATAACATAGAAACATCTGGCATCATATCAGATGTATCTGTTGTTTATGAAGATCAACATGTCTCTTTTGAATATTTTGATGTCAAAGAGCAAGTGTATTCTATAGTAGATATTTCTCCTGACTATGAAGCTGAGATAAATGATAAGCTAGTTAAAAAAACTAGTGAAGATTCCTCTCTGTTTTTTCCTAGCTTTTCATAATTGAAGGAAAATTTTGTTTTCTTCTCTTATGAAGAAAATGCAGAGGATATTTTTTTTCTTGAAACAGATTTTTTTGGTAGCCCTGCTTATGATGAAGAAGTTGTTTCAAATACTGACCAAAAACAACCAATTTTTGATGAATATCCCAGTGAAGATGATGAAGAGAAGATTTTTTTCATGGCTTCTTTGGAACCTCATAGCATGGTTCCTGTGTATGATAATGAAGGATAAAATGAAGAGATAAATGTGCAACTTATCTCATGTCCAACACTTATAAATGAGCAAATATCACCTGGAATTAGAAAGCATGCATCAATCCTTTATCCATTTGTACATGTTGAGAACATCAAACAACAAGTGAGCAATGATGAAATAAAGGAGGTAACTTTTTACCAGTTTAGCGTGCCTTATTATAAATTTTATGACCCTGTGGGGTTATATATGGAGTTGAGTTTTCCAAAAGCATTGGAGCCTGCAAAATTATTCATCGTATCATCATTTCGGGGTATTGTTAGTGTTCCAAAACATGTTTTCATTCTGTTGTCATACTTCCCTTACCTTTTATGGATCATTTGCAGTGAAAAGAAGAATTATGTTACCAAACAATTTGGGTGGCTATGGTGGAAGTTTATTTTCACCTGAGCATTGTAAAAGTTAGTTAGAGTAGGGTATTGTATATAAATAAGCACGTGTGAAAGATTTTTAGTTTTTAGTTTTCTCTTAGTATTTGAATAAGTGACCCCATAGCCCTAGGATAAGACATTGAAGCTGCTTATTCTTGGTAGCTCACAGGGATCATGCCATCCCCTATGGAGCCAATGTTAGCACATAAAGTTGTCATGGGTCATGTATAGTTATTGTTAAAACCTGTGTCTACACCTCAACTGAGTCTCTCTCTTTTTTGCATACCTTCCTATAGTTTTTCCTCTTCTGGTTGATAAAGTCGGGCCGGTCAAATGTGTTGTATGCACAGGGAAAATCCATGGGAAAAATACATCTTTCAGAGCAGTCCATTTCGATCTTGAAATACAAGAAAACAAGCAGGTTCAATTTTCAATGGTGGAGATCCCATGTGCAATTCAGATTAGTGGCTCTCAAACAGTCATAATTTAAAATTCGTGCAAGTATTAACGACTAGACATAAGTCCCGAAGTCCCGAAGTAACGAGAGGTTTCCATGTCAACATAGAGAAAGTTAATTCGAGAGATTTTCATCCAAATGTCCTGAAGTCTCGAAGTAAATCTGAGCCATTGAAGGCTAAGGACACACGTTGATAGTTCTCACACTTTGGAAGTTCGACACTTCAGAGGATTGTGCAAGAAAGGAGAAGAAAAAATCCTGAAGCCCGAACTCCCGAAGTGAATCTCAACCGTCCAAATCAAGAGGTCATGCAGCACTAGATCTAACACTTCGGAGGATTGCGCGAGCAAGCAGAAGAAAAACTCTTGAAGCTCGAACTCCTGAAGTGAATCTCGGTCATCCAAATGAAGAGGCCATGCGATGCCATATCTAACACTTAGAAAATACGTCACTTCAGAGGATTGCGGGAGCAAGCAAAAGAAAAAATCCTGAAGCCCGAAATCTCAAATTAATTGTGAACCATTGATCTTTGCAACAGGAAGAAAGGTCCATCCAAGAGCGGAGCGTGATGAAAAAAGAAGGGATTTCCCAGATCACCTATTGCAGTAGATCGACAACCACACTTCATTGTGGGGACGGAACATGCTCGAACGATAAATTTATAGAGTGGTCTCACAATCGAAGACATGGTATGGCAAAAAGGCTACGTTTAATTGCGGGCTTAAAAGTGGCGTGGATCCAAACCACCTTTGATGGCCCCGCAATCACGTTCTTATTCAATTTCAAATCAGAGAGCACCACGTAGCAACCCCCTAGGCATTAAACCTTGTCCCCATCCGAGGAGAAATCAGTTAATGAAAGAAGGAACCGGTAATTGAAACCTCGACTCACTTTATAAATAGAAAGCATGGAGGGTCTGGTCATGGAGACAAAAGACTGTCAGCCCGAGGTACTATTGATATTATGGTAGATGCGGGAGGTATTTACCTCCACTTGTAAACCTGACGAGAATAGAATATTTCGAGAAGCAAGAAGAAACCCTAATTAATTGGTTAATAACCCTAGAAGACAAGTCGTCTCAAGACAATGACTTGTATTAGGTTATTAGCCTCCAATAGAAGAAGTCGGCTAAAGGAAATGTTATATATTAAAGAATTAGTACCCAGAATGAGTTTTCCAGAATTAGTATAAATAAGTGTGGACTCTCCTAGATGGAGGGAGCCAATTATATATTTCCAAAAGAAGAGCATGCATTCATGCATGAAGCAAGGATTAGGAGGGAGCTAATCCTAAATTATATGATCCATTGAAGATGATGAAGTATCTGTCCATGTTCCCATCAATGGTAGAAACCATGAAAAGAAGCACATGTTCAGTTTGACTTTAGAAGAAGTCTTTTTTGAAAAGAAGCCTTAAAATATCCTTGGTTTTCCATCCACATCCATGATCCTATGATGAAAGAAAATAAGTTGGAATCTTCAGGGCATAGGAATCTACAGAAAACTCCATGGACCCAAGAGATAAAGAGAAACATGAGGAAGAACATGAATATTCCAAGAAAGAAAGAAAATCCAGAACAATCAGTCATTGTATCGAGAATCACAAGACTACCAGCCTGATATGAACTCACTAAAAGAAATCAAGCAGAGGAAATGAAAGTTGTGATGAAGAACAGTGTATGGAAGACTTATGAATGAAATAATTGCGAGATCCAAAAAAAAAGGTTCTCCTAGTGTTATCAGACAAATCGGTAGGTGCGGACACTAACTGATCTCCCTAGATCCACCTAGATCTAGAACAAAACACACAAGAACATGACGCTTTCCTTAAGTTTTAGATATTGAATTTATTAACTAAAGAGGGATGAGTGACATACCATTTAAATGTCGCTTCCTCTCACCATCACCATCCTAGCTCTGTTCCAATGCTCATACAATGATGAACCTGCAAAAGAATGCAACCAACCAAAGTGATAGTAATAGCATAAACTCAATATAAACTTATGTATGTGATCAAGGAATCATACAATAAAACACAACAAGATTTATAGGAAAGAATCATATTACTGTATCATATTAAA
>ML782773.1:491356-524248 GCA_009831015.1 Picea engelmannii
GAAATAAAATGCTAGAAATGGCAGAATAACAGTAAAATATCCAGCATAATCTTCACAATAAACAGAAATGATATACGAAATAGAAATAGAAAAGCACTTCGATTCAGAAAGCAATGTTCACAGACCTCTTCGAGGGGGCAACCTCCAGTCGAGCAGAGCTCTGTTACAATAATATCCAAGCTAGGGTTTTCATACCCTCGACCCTTATTTATACTAAATGTGTCTATTAAGAGAAGCATCTAGAAGAAGATCCTTCTAGAAGCGGAAGCTTCTATTAGGTCTTCTTACATCCGCCTTATTCTATTTTATTGAAAGGTCTTATTAATATTGACCTTTATTACATCCGAATACATTGATCTACCTATGTGCGGATTAGGACCTTAACAGATTTGTTGCGATGAATTGTTTCAATGGAATATCCATGACATTTTCCAGGTCAGTTATTCTACAGTAGGTTCACAAGGACTAGTCCAAAGCCCCATTGCCCTAGTGGATACCTCATCATCGATGGAAAAAGAAAAAATATCACTATAATTAATTTTACACTCCTTTTGATAAATGAAAATATCAAATTATGTAATTTTACTAAAAAATATTGTACTTAAGATATGGGTTATTAATTAAAAGAGAAGTATGAACAGTTTTCCTTTTTATTGTGTAGATCCAAATTTTGATATCCATTTTATAACTCATGCCACACTTTCATAAGCATTGTCTTCTTTAGCGATAAAATCAACTATATTAATCCCTTCATTAACCTTTGACATACTAGCATACCCCCAAAGTAGGGGAAAAGGAACACCAAAGTGAATTAGGGTGGTTATGTTGTTTAAAGATCTAGAGATTTTGATAACAAGAATAAACATAAATGGATGTATGGTGGGAGGATGTCATGTACAAGGACATAAAATACCCATTAAATTATTAAATCAATTTTTAGTGTTGTTAATCTTCCAAAGACTATTAGAATATGAGGAAATGGAGGGTGGTGGTTGTGTATAATGTCTCGTTAATTCCTAATGGCAAGCTCTCAAGAATGGAGTTCCATCCATAGTGCTTATAGAATTCATTATAGAAGGATGAGGAAAAACCGGAAAAACCTTCCAATTGAGATAACCATTGAAACACCAACCCTTCATTGGTACTCTTTGTATGATTTCTCATTGTAATCAATCTACACAGACAATTTGTTTAGAATATTCAATTTCATGTCTATTTTATTTAGGTTATAATAGTATAAGCATAGCATGAAAAGTTGTCAATTGGGTTTAGCTCGAGTGGTTGGGAGGAATGATTGTTAAGTCCCCACCCGGATTCAATTATTGCAAGTGACATGTTGAGCTCATAATGAGTATATTATTGTAATGGCTTCGAACCTAGGGTTTACCTTGGGTATCATCCTCAAATAAGATTTAATGAAATGTAAAAATAATTTGTTATATACCTTTAATGATCCCTTCCATTTGTCAATGACCTTTTTTTTTTCTTTCTTAAATTGTAAAAGCCAATGAAAGTTTCATTAACCCATAAACAACATGCATGTAACTTCCAACACATGTCAACTCATAGTAATGTCCATCCTTGTAAATAATTTGAAGTCTATAGAATGGAAGCATGACATGGGAAAGACGTTGATGTACTTATACCTGCATACACAATTTTCCAAAAATAATTTCCTATGAAATACCGTGATATTGCATATATTTATATATATTGAGTTACTATAGGGAATGGCCTAATAGAGTCATGCTTTTCAATGATTTGTTTTAATGTTTGACAATTCCATGTATATTTCACACTTAGTGTTTTAGTTCTAAGACTTATGTTCTTTGTTTTATGTGGTTTTTGTTTTTTTATTTTCTACCCTTTTTTCTTCTCCATTCCAAAATCTAATATTTTGGTTCAATTGAAGTTTTAAATTTCTAAATCTGCTTCTATTGAAGGTTGGGTAAATAAGGTTCTGTGAAAATGAACATTGTAAGGTTTGATCTAAAAAACGAGAAATGCATTGTTGTCATTGTACAACAACGTTATATTGGCCTATGGAGTTTGTTGATTAATGTATCTAGATACCAATTTATTTCAATGATTTCAAAAGATTAATGATCTTGAATGATGACACAATTGCTAACCTGAATCCCTTTTTCTTGATGCATGAGACCGCACCCATCACTCTCACGACATTTACAAGATGGATTTGCTTGAAAACTTTGTATCAAATGTTGTAATTGTTGAATGTTGCATTTAAAAAAGACCAGTTGAAGACCCTAGCTCATGCTTTTGATAGATATCTAGGTGGAGGCAATCAATCGACTAGTTCTTTTAAAGGACGTTTATTCTACTGACTTTCATCATTTGTCCATAAAGAAATTGCCACATTTTTTCATCCGCAAAATCTTTTTTCACAACTTTCCAATCCATATTCGAAATGCAAAGATTCTTTATACACACCTCTATTTAAAAAAACAAACTAATATTATATTAAAACATGACTCAAAACGTTTTTTAAAAGTCAAATTTCTCAAATGTACGGTCAGGATTGTAGAGTAGTGGATGTTATGGGGAATACCTTGATTTGATCAATGTGAATGCCTAATATGATCCAGGTGGATATCGGTGGCCACCCACCTATTCCATGAGCTCGAAAAATATTTTTCCATCTTGGCAAATTTTCGGCATTTGTTTCAGGTTCCAAACTTTCGGGGTCGTTTTGAGGCCCTAAATGACGTTTTTTGGGGATTTTGGCCCAAGTGATTGTCAAACCTCCTAACCTAGGCCAGTCGAAAATCGTTCTTCTCAGTTAGACCTTTCCAACGGTGTATCGAGCACCCCAAATGGAGATCGTATGCAAACATTACGCCCCCGGGAAGTTGACGTATCAACTACCCCCATCAGGGCCCGCAAACCTTTTGGCTTTTCATCTTCCGGGGTTAGGTTTTCGGATTTTACTTATGTTAAAAGGGCCTTTGGAGCCTCATTGTAACAATCATCTTCTTACAAATGCAAGTAGTTGCCACATCTCTTCTCAGAGATAAGATGCCACCATTCTAGCGAGTCTTTCACTCTGTATTTTTACAATCTCTATACATTTCTTTCATTAATAGAAATCATGCACTATTGTATTTCTTTGTTTTTGGCAATATTTATGTGTATTTCATTGTAATATCTTTGCTTTCATTTAGTTCTCAAAAATAATCTGGATCAGTGGTATCAAAGCAGGGTTCTCTTGATTGTTTTTTAGTGCATGTCCCCAACGAGGTACAAGTATAGCAAGTTGGGTCTCGAGCTTGTCTCTCTTGAGGAAAATCGCTCTCGCACGCTCAAGAAACCCTCCATGGAGGAATAAAATAGAAACAATGGAGCAAAAGATTTTATTCATTTGTTGCTTGAGCAAGCTCTCACACGACAGAGAGACAAAATGATGGAGAATTTTTCCCACATCCTTCAATGTCTGTCGATAGCAGCAAGCGCATATTTATCAAGTGGCCACTTTGGAGGCACCTCTCCTTTCAAGGTACAGGTCAATTTTGATATTCCTATACTTGAAGATCAGATAGACGTGGATGCCCTAGACAAACGGTTAAATCTGTTAAAAGTTTTTTTTTTCACAATTTTTTCAACAGAGAAAAGATCACCTTTGCACTCCTTAAGGCTCTCCCCCATGTCAAACATTGGTGGGAAACTTACTGGGAGAAAATTTCCACAGAGGAGTCTTAAATATATGGGGTTGATCCCACTTGGGATTTGTTTGTGGATGCGGTCAAGGAACAATATTACCCTGTTGGCAACTATGAAGACCAGTACATGAGATAGACCACACTACGGAAAGAGAGGGGCCAAGTAGTGCTAAAGTTCACCAATACCTTCCATACCTTGCGCACCAAGATAGGTATCAAAGACTCTGAGCGACATTTGGTTCTGAAATACCACGGGGCTCTACACAAATGCGTCCAAACTAAAATGGATTTTCTAGATATCTCATCACTCGGTGTTGCGTATCGATATGTTGTTAAAATCGAGCAGAAATTTAGGCACCAAAACAAACAAGAGTTTGGATCTGCAAATTCGCAACAACCAAAGTATGAGAAAGATGGCCCTAAAAAAAAGCTTCCATAAAACCAATCTAAGCCACAGGAAAAGGAGGTTCACGGGAATACGAAGAAGGACACTGTAAAATGGTGTGATTTCCACAAAATCCTCTGGAACAACACCGATGAATGTCCCTCAAAACAGTCATTGGTGGCTGAGATCAAAGATAAGGAGTCGAACCCTGATTCAGAATCTGATTCTGAAAATACTGGTAAAAGACAGATCATCGACGCAGACCCCACTGTTATTTTCGCGACCACAGTAATTCAACCAGAAGAACCAACAGATCCTGAAGAGGGGGAGTGCCTTTTTCATTCACAGATGTCGGTGAAAGGGACCCCACTGCATTTTATTGTTGATAGTGGAAGCCAGAAGAACCTCATCTCAGTAGAGGTTGTCAAATAGTTGGGATTGTCGACAACACCACACCCGCAACCATACAACATCGGGTGGCTTCACCAGGGACGATATCTTCGTGTTAGCTAGTAGTGTCGCTTGTCATACGACATACACCCCTTCAAGGATGAGGTATTATGTGATGTTTCCCCACTAGATGTCTGTGATGTTCTCTTGGGCCAACCATATATGTGGAAGCACCATGCTATTTATGAGTCTCGACCCCGTAGTGTCATTGTTACTCTAGGGGGTCATATCTATATAATACCAAAGGTAATTCTGACTACTGTCCCACCTAAACAGTGCCGCAAGGTAGTATCTCATACTACAAAATTCATCTTCTTCACAATCTATTCAAAAGGTGAACAGAAGGATACTGCAACCACTACAGCCTCAGCCCAAGCTCCTTCTGTCACATAGAAGCGGATCGACAAGAATACAAAAAAGCACAAATATTCCTTCTACGCACAGGCATCTCATGTAGCCCGACTGGTTGAACATATTCAACCCCGCCAGCAACAGGTTCGTGACAACCTTCAACAAACCAATCAACACAACTTCTCCAGCAAGGCAAGCAGCTCACCAAGATTCATATTCAGCAAACGCTTCCCTCTCTCCCCCGGGAACTCAACGCAATGGAGACCATTTCTTCCTAAGGAGGGAGGATTGATCCAGGTGGATATCGGTGACCACCCACCTATTCCACGGGTTCAAAAAATAGTTTTCCATCTTGGAAATTGTTCGACATTTTTTCAGGTTCCAAACTTCTGGGGCCATTTGAGGCCCTAAAAAACGTTTTTTGGGGATTTGGGGCCTAAGTAACTACCAAAGACTCTAACCTGGGTCAGTCGAAAATCATTCTTCTCGGTTAGACCTTTCCAACGGTGTATCGAGCGCCCCAAACGGAGATCATATGCAAACATTATGCCCCCGAGAAGTTGATGTATCAACTACCCCCATCGAGTCCCACAAACCTTTTGGATTTTCATCTTCCAGGGTTAGGGTTTTGGATTTTACTTGTGTTAAAAAGGCCTTTGGAGCCTCATTGTAATGATCATCTTCTTGTGAATTCTAGTAGTCATCACATCTCTTCTCAGAGATAAGCTACCACCATTCTAGCGAATCTTTCGCTCTGTATTTTTACAGTCTTTGTATATTTATTTCATTAATAGAAATCATGTATTATTGTATTTCTTTGTTTCTAGCAATATTTATGTGTATTTCATTGTAACATCTCTACTTTCATTTCGTTCTCAAAAATAATCTGGATCATAATAAAACACCCTAATATGATTTGATCTCATGAAATATATTTATACATGTGTAAGAGATTTTGAGTTATATTTGGATGTTGAAAATGCTTTATAATAGTTTCCCAAAGGATTTGTGATGGCACATGCTAGACTTGCAAAGTACCCATTCTTCTTGAATTGAGCTCATGTCTTTCAAAAAAAAGGAAATATAAGAAGAACATTTATTAATTGTGTTATTATTGTTTATAAGGTACAACATAAGTGAAATATTTATTAATTTTGTTATTATTGTTTATATTGTTTAAATGTAATTTTTGGAAACATTTATTAATTGTGTTATTATTGTTTAAATGTAATTTTTTATAATCTACACAGAGGTTTTCAGAACAAAAAAAATTAATTAATTAGAAGATAATGTGACAGATTCATATAGACATAGAGTGTATATGATTTGAAAAAGGATAACACATACATCCACAAAATTAAAACCACTTTCAATGAACTAACCGCTCCAGGTTGTTATAAATGTAATTATATATATTGAAACTTTGATCACGGTACCACTTTTCAACATTTTCTTGAAGAGTGGCATCTGTTTTAGTAGATTCCATTTGATCACAATATATACTTGAATAGTTCCATGTGTTTTGACTATCTACTTGAAATGTAAGAATTCAACACCATATCTCAGTATACTTAGGTGTCTGGTATCGTTTTTGCAATATAGTTATGGACCCTGCTTCTCAATCGATCATCAGAATCGTGGTATGTGGGTTGTTCATAGTAACTAGAACCATCAAGAATAATATGGTTTCTAGCAAATATTCCAGTGAGGAACTCAAACAAAATTTCTTGCACCTCAAGTGTAACATCCCCAACATCCCACTGGGCTATGCCACATAAAAATTTCGAACTGTATACAAAATTAAAACATATACACATAGAAACTCTTGTGGAACTTTATATATAAAACTTAAAATAGAAAAATACATTTTGTAAATGCACATATTCATATGGAAATAACAGTAACATATACATGCAGCATAGACATGCAATACCCATAAATATAAAGACAAGTATAAACCACACACAAGAAAAACACATAAAATTAAACACATAAATAATAATGCAACATGTAATTTAATACATAATTGACACTTATCTTGGTAAACATATCACCAACTGCGTGCAGACCTTCCATGAACCTCCCAGCCTTAGACCATGCTTCTCGTCACTCTCAACAGTGGGTCACCCTCGAGTTGGGACTAATCTCCACCCGGGTAAAGGGATTCCTAACCAAGATAATGTATCTCAGACAGCATGAAAGACTCTGTCACATGTGCCAACTCGAACTAATAGCCTACAGTCCCTCATTCCCCACATGCATGTCCCACCCCAGGAAGTGTGCCCCTTCTCTGCTCAACAGTCCTTCGATTGCCCCAATTCATTTTTGGTGCTTCAGCAACAGGCCAGACAGGAAGTCTCAGAGCCCTATAGTTGCAGTTTAGCACCTTTGGGAATTAATTCCTAGCAATTCTCTCACTTAGAGAGATTTGCTCACGGGCCTGAAAACCCGCCTCTTCAATCTCCCATGGGCCTGACAACCCACTTCTTCAGTCCATCTCCTAAGCTAACCAGGTACGGGTATGGGTATAGGTACAAGTACAGTGATAGTAACAAAAAGGTACAAAGGACAATTGAATGAGTGCGTGAATGATAATGAAATGAATGGGAAAATGAACTAATTCCAAACTATATGTATGCATGTTCCCAACTTGACCATTGTCATGTTGAGAGCTACTTTGGACCACTTGTCCCCATCCTTAGGAATTAGGATAAAATAATTATCCATACTTTATACTTTAAGGAATATTAATATAATATTCCTTTTTGGCTTAAGGTCCCTAGCTTAGCCCTTTTCCTTAAATTTTAGCCCCCCCTTTACCTAACTATTGGAGTTTAGTCCCCCATACTCTTTTATCGTGGTCGGTCTACACACAACGATTTATTATATTAATGATAATACATATACAAAAATAGGCTCACTGGCCTTTAGCATCAACATCTAGGCTCTCTGACCTAATTCAACACATAAGCCTCCTAGCTTATAATAACTGCCTCACCACCCTATACAATAGAACATATACACAAAGGCTCCCTGGCCTCAAAATAGCACGCACTCAAGTTTGTTGCGTTCGGTATCCTGGAACATGCACACTTCATCATTTTAGTGCGCAATACATGTGCACACTATACCATGGAAGGTGCATACACAAATGATATCAAACAACTCACCAGCTTAAGTGCATTTGCATTTACATTTACAGTTGGGGTTCGGCCTAGAAGTATTATATCAAGCCTAGAATTGATGAAATCTCCAAGCTTTCATCTGACTTAGGCCCCACACCTCACAGAGGCCACACATTCAAAGAGGTTTAAGCGCAGCTACAAAATGGCCTTAACCTTGTCCAAAACTTAGAGTGTGTGAGCAGCTTTAATCTATACATAAGCTACCAATATGGAAAGAAGATCCTAAAGGTAGAAAATAGTGTCAACGATTTCATGCTCACCCAAGGCTTGGCCAACCTCATCCTTGATGTGGACAATCTAAATGTAGATTTCAAAGGTGGTAGTGAACGATCTGAATGTATTGAAGAAATGGGTTGGCATATAATGGAAAGTGTTAATGTCAAAATGATTAATGATGCTCATTTCAATTCTTTCATGCTTCATCAAATGAGCACAACTCAACAATTTCAAAACTCCATTGATGGATTTCCTGATACTACAATGGTTGAACATTCCACCGACAATGACAACTCTCAAGTCTCGGGTGTGCCAAACTTTGTAGTGGGTTCAAACAAATCCTACTCTAGAAGGGAGTTAGTATCATTGGGGTAGAAGGGATGGGTGGAAGTGACAAAACCACCCTTGCATTAGCCCTTTGCAATTATTCCCAAGTCAAAGGTAAGAACAATTCCCTTGTTTTAATCTTCACTCCAAACTCCCATTTTATTGCTTCATTTCTGGTTTTTTTAGTGCATATTCTCTTTGTGATTATCATATTTATTCCAAAACAATAGTTTTCATTACTGGTTCACAGTCTCCAAATTTCAAGGCCCTTTTGGAGACTGTGGAATAAATAATTGGAGCTCGAAGGTTCATAGCATCAAGGATGCACACAATGAACTATAGAAGAATCTCAGTTTAAAAGGAAATCCACAAACTTTGGTGGTTTTGGATGATGTTCGTTCAAGATTATATGTGGAACAATTTTTGTTTGAAGCAGGGGTATAGAAGGCAATTATCACAACAAGGCAGGATTATACTATTCCACTTAAAGAGTAACTGTGTGTATGACATACCCCTATTGTAGAAGGTTGATACCCTGTTTCTTTTCTATTTGGTCCAGATATTTGTTGTAGAAGGATAATTCCCTGTTGAACTAAGACTAGGTACATGCAGATGGTAATTCCTGGGAGAAGTTCTCTGGAAATTCCACATTCTGTCATTTCTTGTTCATTTTCAAACCCACCTGCAGAGCATGGGCATCAAACATGAAAGTCTTGGGATCACCTACTGTGAAGGGATTCGACATAATATATATCTATGTAGAGTAGAAGTGGTCTCGTTTGTGGTGCAAAGCATAGAGAGGAAACTCAAGCTTCTTTATTTCAAGCAGGAAGTGGCAAGTGCCCATCAAGACCCCACCATCCTCCATATCTTGAGACTAATAGGTAGAATTAGGAAATTCTGACATGAAGCCATTAATAAAGCCCTTGATCCAGCTATTGATTTTTTTATTGCAGAATCGAATGAACTAGAACTGGCTATTGTTGTTGGGATGCCTTTTGAGCTGGTGAAACTTATGCATGGAATGAATAAGCCGCTTCCCGAAATGCTTTTTCTTACAAATGAAGTTAATGTATGATGATGATTTAGTGGGCATACCTCTGACAAACCTATGATGATGATCACCCGCAAGTGGGAAAAAAAGGTTAAAAAAAACAAAAAACAATGCAATAGGTAGCAGGTCTACAAAACAAATATTTCAATGTGTCATATTTTAATAGGATATGGACATATGACGAAACCCTATAAAGGAACTTCCCCTTAAAAACACCTTTGGTGTAATAATTCAAATTCATGTTTTAAGGAGCCTGTACTAGTGGGAATGATTGGTAGACGGTTTCCTCCATATTGGCGGGGAGGAATTGGTAAGGAATATCCATATTTGTAAATATATTGGCAATTGTGACAAAAAGTTGGTTTCACTTAGTTTTCCTATATTGTCGTATTGGCGACGATATTTATTTTTTTGTCACAATTGTGATAAGTTCCCTACGGTCGTCACGTTTGCGACGTTAATTCAAGTTCGTCGAAATTTTCACATTCTATGATACAACGTTTGAGAGACTCAAGATTCGTTGCAATATCCACAACATAACGTCGCAAGAGCATCGAAATAGTCGTCGCAAAATGACCCAAATTTGCTAGAGTGGTAGTGGTCAACATCGTTATGGTTTCATTGTTAGGAAAAACTCCCTCTGTGCAAAGGTCTTATTTGACTATGTATATACACCTTGATATGAGGCTCTTATAAAATAAGAGCATCAAATATTTGTTTGCAAAGGTTATCCCTTTTTCTTATCGAAGGGAAGGAAAGCAACGTAAATTGATCTAGAGATATGTAACCAATTTTAGAAGCACTAGAGACTTTCATGATTATTGAAACCTTTAATTGTTATGTATTATGTTTTATTCTTTCATATATGATTATCTCTAAGTATTTAGTTGGTGAATTTAATGACATAATTTTCTTATAGAGAAAATAATGTGTGATGCAATCCTTATGTCAATTGGATTGGAAAAGAAAAATTTTAGTCAATATAATGGTGCACATTGATGGTAAGGAAAATAATGCATAATGCAATTTCTGGGGATCCACTAAAGCTAGCAAGGAGGGAAATGGATATGATCCAATGATATTACCTATCACTAATACCAACAAGATCAAGTGATATGGTTAGATATTTCTTGTGAACTAGTGGCATAAAATTTAAAAGAAAACCAATTATTTTCATTGCTATAATGAGAAGTCTCCCCGTGAGCATAATTCACTAATAGAGATAAGCAACCAAAAATCATTAATAGCATAAGACTTGAGAAAGAAATTAAAGAGAATTTTCATTATGAATCTTTTTAATTAGAAATATTATCCAACCCTAACACCATCTTTCCACATCTATGTGAATGATATTTATGATCACATGATTTTTAGTGTCTTGGTTGATCCATACAACCTTGTTTAGTATCCTTAACTTAACACATTAGATGAGTTAATTTAAATCATCAAATAATATGATTTTCAAAATCTCTTATCCATTTTAGTAAGTGCATGTGATCATATTCCAAGCAATGACAAAAGAAGTGCATAAGAAAAAGAAGTCGCATGATCGAGCTAGTATGTGGTCCTCAAGCATTGGGAACAAATCTTTTTTAGGGGGGGCATGTTGTGTACCTAAATATACTATTGTGATATAAGTAAGTAGATTTATGTTTGTGAATTATTTTGTATGTAACTTCATGGTTCAATAATGATGTTTAAGTCTTTAGTCCTTTAATATTTTGTACACAGATATTTATATTAAACATGGCTTTAAATAGATAATTAACATGTTCCAAACAAATTAGTTAAACAAAACTTAACTACCTCACAAATGTAACTTAGGGCATAACTTATAGTCCCTCTATAAACGAGGGTAAATCCTTTCTCTCCTATAATAAGTGTTATCCATGAAACAATACATTTTCTCTCCATAGGAAATATTGTCTTGGAGAAGTATTCCTCTAATATTTGGAATTGAAGGTTAATTTTGTCTTTTTAGTATACATGTGCCACCACTTTATATTTTGGTTGTAATACCATGCTCATGAAAATCTATTATCACAATTCTACTTTAACGTTAGAGACGCATTTTATGCACTTTATACATGCACATTGCAAACACCTAGTCAAAGATGAAGATTCCAAACAAATAGTCACAATCTACTAGTGTTTAAAATATATTGTATACGGTCTTTCAAACTCACAATATGCCAAAATGTTCTGCCACATGATTGTTATCACTTCTCTATTATGATTCTTCTCATTATATATGTTCTTGAGTAAGTTGAGTTTTGCAAGATGAGAGATGGTGCACGTAATTATGGATCAAGTAAAGATGATTGTAATGGATGTTTGCCACTTTTATCTTAAAAGTGGAAAGCTCAATATACCAAAGTGTAGTTTACAGTTTACACCAAATTTGTTATGACCCTAATGGTAATATATAAGTGGTCAAATGAATATATAAATGATAAGTTGGCTTGGTAGTGAACGCTGTGTCTCAATACATAATTTGTTTTATTTTCTTAATATACCATAGACATGGAAATGATCATCTAGAGACATCCGAAGAGAAAATTAATGATCAATGCTTCATATTTGACCTACATCTATTGCAAATGAACTCTATACCTCATTTCCATACTCTCCTTTCCTTTTCATAGACCAAAAATGCCCCTACTAACTGCCCCTATTTCTTCAACAAATTCCTTAATACACCTAGGTTGTCATCCTTGACTTCTAATAAATCATGTCCCACTCACATTGCCTTCCTCAAAAAATGAGATGGCTACCAACTTTTCATATTCATGATTAAGGTAGGACAAGTTGTGCTTATGAACTGAAGTAGATATGATGATCACCTCAAGTGAAAAACAACCATTGCTCCCTCAAATTCTAGGAAGATTGTTTCCCTCATCATCTTATGAATGATATCACACACCCATCACCTATGTATGACCAAGTTATCACAATCTATTTCAAAAATATATGTAATTAAGAGCAATGAGATCAAACAATTTTAATTCTACTATAATTGGAATATCTTCATGGTAATGACATTATGTGAAGCAATGATTAACTATGTACATAGCAATTGGGCACCACAAATCATATCTACAATACAATTCGAGGACAAAAAGGATGTATGTTATCACCCATAGCCTTTGGATTATATATTGATAATTTAGAGGGCCTTATTTCACTACAATATGTGCACATGTGGTTGCATTCTCACTTGAATCTACATTCTTATGTTAATGTTTGAAGATGATGTAGTTCTACTATCTCACTCAATTGCATGGCTTAAAATGTAACTTTAAATTCTAGTTTACACAATGATAAGCATGGTTTATAAGTTATTCTAGGAAGTGAAATATTATTGCATTCAACATATCCAAAGGGGAAGCATCCACAATTAATATGTATTATAGTGGTATCTTCTTATACTTCCTTGGACATGGTATTTGTTTTTGGACATCTTTCACTTTGGTTCATACATTAAAAATCAAGAGTTAGCAAAGGTTATGTAGCATTATCCTCCATAGAGATTATGTTTCTAGCTCTACTCGGTTGACATTTATGTCAAGATTTTTCTCTTTCACAAACTAGTTATCCTTTCACTTCCTTATGCCATGTGAATTTCAAGGTCCGTATTTGGGATAAAGAAGACATGTTATATCCACATCGAAAGAGTTTTTTTCAATATGCTCTCAAATCATATTCACATGAAGAGAATAGTTCTACACACTACAATCCAATTGAATTTGGAACATACTATTTTCACTTCAATAATCTTCAATACTAAAATATGTTACAAGCAATTTAGTGCATGGATGATTCTCATTGAGATCATAAGAGATACCCCTATTTAACCCTCTAATCCCCAATGTAGCATGGCAGGAAGGTGGAAAAAGATACCTCGCTACAAATCGTTGGACAAGGGTGTATATGTAGTTGGTATGCAATGGGATATTGATATGGGGAGATCTCTAGCATTCAAATACTACTTTTTATATCACCAAGAAATAAATTATCTGAGGCGTATATAAGATCAACAAGAGATACCTATATAAGATCAACAAGAGCTACCTATGTTGTGTTTCCTTAGAGTCCCTATATCGCAGAATCTAGACTCCATTAATTATATTAAGAGGTTGATAGTGTTTTTCCATATAGTCCCTATAGACACAAATCAATGTTCATTCACATCAACTTTGAATGGATTCAGACAACCATATTTCACATGATCAATGTAACTAAATCTTTTATCCTACCTGAATCTTTAGAGGCCCTCGTATGTACAATTGAATATCTTTCACTACATATCCTTCCACATTGATAGCCTAAAAAAACTCTTTACCACCAATTTTTCAAACACGAGAGAGAGAGAGAGAGAGAGAGAGAGAGAGAGATTTGAACCTCCAAAACAAAAGCAATGTGTTTACCAATTCCCAATGGCCCATCTAAATACCCTTCACTCCATATTCTCCCACATTGATTACATTTAGGTTACTCTTATCCCCAATTTCTCAAACTTGAGGGGAAGACATTTGAACCCCTTGAGCAAATGCAATGAATTTTCCAATTCATCATGACCCCCAAGATCCTTTTCTCCATATCTTCCTACATTCGTAGATTGAGAGTACTCTTAACACTACTTTCTCAAACAAGGAGGAGAGAGACTTTAACCTCCAAAATCTTCCCACATTAATATATTCATCATACTCTTATCATACACTTAGGGTACTCTTATCCCCAATTTCTCAAACAAGAGGGAGAGAGATTTGAACCTCCTCAACAAAAGCAATGTTTTTACAAATTAATCCGGTCCTCCTAAGACCCTTTTCTCCATATATTCTTACATTGGTATATTGAGGGTACTCTTATCACTAATTTTTCAAACAAGTAGGAGAGAAACTAATTTACCAAGCAAAAAACAATGCCTTTACAAATTCATCATGGTGTGCCTAAGACCCTTTGCTTCATATCTTACTACATAAATAATTTGAGGGTACTCTTTATCACTAATTTATCAAACAAGAGGTAGAGAGACATTAACCTTCCAAATCTTCCCATATTAATACATTCAGGGTATTCTTATCAGTCATTTCGCAAACAAAAAGAAGAGACATTAACCTCGAAAAAAGCAATGTCTTCCCAATTCACCATGGCTAACCTTACAAACTTTCTTACCATACATCTAGTGTACCCTTATCTCCATTTCTCAAACAAGAGGGAGAGAGATTTAAACCCCCTAAACAAAATCAACAATGTTACCAATTCATCATCATTCTCTTAAAACCCCTTACTCCATATCTTCCTACATTAAGATGCTCTTGTTACTAATTTTTCAAACAAAGAAAAACTAATTTCCCAAATAAAAAATCATGTTTCTCTTAAAATACTTTGTTTCCTATCTTCCTAAAGATAATAAGATAATGAAACCTTATCACTAATTATTTGAGTGAGAAAAAGAGACAATAATTTCTCAAACAAAAAACAATACCTTTATTAATGCATCCCGATCCATATCTTCTTACATTAATAAAATGAAACTGCTCTTTATCACTAATTTCTCACCCCTGATCCATATATTCTTACGTTAATAAAATTAAACTGCTCTTTATCACTAATTTCTCACCCCAAAAATTAGAGACACTTACTTTCTAAATCTTTTCACTTTGATTGATTAAAGATACTCTTATCACTAATTTTTCAAACATCATTGATTCAATACACTATTACCATTATTTTCAAAAAAAAAAAATAACTTCTATATTTCACTTTATAGAAAATGAACACTTTCATGGAAAAATTCAGATTTAGATTCGCCCATATGGAAATTGAATTTACACTTCAATTTTGAAAGTTGAACATCTTTCCCAATGGGCCCACTCCCATTCCATCTTTTCCAATGGGCTCATTCCCACTGAACATCTTGCGAATGCGAGTAGCCATCACATCTCTTCTCAGAGATATGTTGTCACAATTCTAGCAAGTCTTTCACTATGTATTTTTAAAGTCTCTGTACATTTCTTTCATTAATAGAAATCATGTATTAATGTATTTCTTAGTTTCTGACAATATTTATGTGTATTTCATTGTAATCTCTCTACTTTCATTTTGTTCTAAAAAATAATCTGGATCATAATATAACACCCTAATATGATCTGATCTCATGAAAGATATTTATACATGTGTAAGAGATTTTGAGTTATATTTGGATGTTGACAATGCTTTATATTAGTTTCCCAAAGGATTTGTGATGGCACATGCTAGACTTGCAGAGTACCCATTCTTCTTGAATTGAGCTCATGTCTTTCGAAAAAAAGGAAATATAAGCAGAACATTTATTAATTGTGTTATTATTGTTTATAAGGTATCATAAGCGAAACATTTATTAATTTTGTTATTATTGTTTATATTTTTTAAATGTAATTTTTGGAAACATTTATTAATTGTGTTATTATTGTTTAAATGTAATTTTTTAGAATCTACACGGAGGTTTTCAGAACAAAAAAAATTAATTATTTAGAAGATTATGTGACATATTGATATAGACATAGAGTGTATATGATTTGAAAAAGGATAACGCAGAAATCCACAAAATTAAAACCACTTTCAACAAACTAACCGCTCCAGGATGTTATAAATGTAATTATATATATTGAAACTTTGATCACGGTACCACTTTTCAACATTTTCGTGAAGAGTGTCATTTGTTTTAGTAGATTCCATTTGATCACAATATATACTTGAATATGTCCATGTGTTTTGACTATCTACTTGAAATGTAAGCATTGAACACCATATCTCAGTATACTCATGTGTTTGGTATCGATTTTGCAGTATAGTTATGGACCCTGCTTCTCAGTCGATCATCGGAATCGTGGTATGTGGGTTGTTCATAGTAACCAGAAGCATCATGAACAGTATGGTTTCTAGCAAATATTCCAGTGAGGAACTAAAACAAAATCTCTTGCACCTCAAGTGTAACATCCCTAGCATCCCACTGGGCTCTGCCACATAAAAATTTCGAACTGTATACAAAATTAAAACATATACACACAAAAACTCTTGCGGAACTTTATATATAAAACTTAAAACAAACAAATACATTTTCTAAATGAACAAATTCATATGGAAATAATAGTAACATATACATGTAGCATAGACACGCAATACCCATAAATTTAAAGATAGGTATAAACCACACACAGAAAAAACCCATAAAATTAAACACATAAATAATAATGCAACATGTAATTTAACACATAATTGACACTTATCTTGGTAAAAATATCACCAATTGCATGCAGACCTTCCACGAACCTCCCATCCTTAGACCATGCTACTCATCACTCTCAGCAGTGGGTCACCCCCAATATGGGACTAAACTCCATCCGGGTAAAGGGATTCCTAACCAAGATAATGTATCTCAGGCAACATGAAAGACTCTGTCACAGGTGCCAACTCGAACTAATAGCCTATAGTCCCTCATTCCCCACATGTCTGTCCCACCCCAAGAAGTGTTCCCCTTCTCTTCTCAACAGTCCTCTGGCTGCCCCACTTCCTTTCTGGGGCTTCAACAACAAGCTAGATAATAAGTCTCAGAGCCCTGTAGCTGAAGTTTAGCACCTTTGGGAATTAATTCCCAGCAATTATATCACTTAGAGAGATTTTCTCACAGGCCTGAAAACCTGCCTCTTCAACCTCCCACAGGCTTGGAAACTCGTTTCTTCAGTCCATATCCTAAGCTAACCAGGTACGGGTACGGGTATGGGTATGGGTACAGGTATAGTGATAGTAACAAAAATGTATAGAGGACAACTGAATGAGTGCGTGAATGATGATGGAATGAATGGGAAAATTAACTAATTCCAAACTATATGTATGCATGTTCCCAACTTGACACTTTTCATGTTGAGAGCTACTTTGGCCCACTTGTCCCCATCCTTAGGACTTAGGATAAAATCATCATCCATACTTTATACTAAAGGAATATTAATAATATTCATTTTTAGCTTAAGCTCCCTAGCTTAGCCCTTTTCCTTAAATTTTATCCCCCCCTTTCCCTAACTAGTGGAATTTAGTCCCCCATACGCTTTTATCGTGGTCGGTCTACATGCAACGATTTATTATATTAATGATAATACATATACAAAATAAGGCTCACTCGACTTTAGCATCTAGGCTCTCTGACCTAATTCAACACATAAGCCTCCTAACTTATAATAACTGGCTCACTGGCCTATACAACAGAACACATAGACAAAGACTCCCTGGCCTCAAAATAGCGTGCACTTAACTTTGTTGTGCGTGATATCCTGGAACGTGCGCACTTCATCATTTTAGTGCGCAATACATGTGTGCACTATACCATGGAAGGTGCATACAAAAATGATATCAAACAACTCACCAGCTTAAGTACATTTGCATTTACATTTACAGTTGGGGTTCGGCCTAGAGGTATTACATCAAGCGTAGAATTGATGAAATCTCCAAGATTTCATTTGACTTATGCCCCACACCTCATATAGGCCACACATTCAAAGAGTTTCAAGTGCAACTACAAAATGGCCTTCACCTTGTCCAAAAATTAGAGTGTGTGAGCAACTTTAATTTATACAAAAGCTACCAATATGGAAAGAAGATCCTAATGGTAGAAAAGAGTGTCGACGATTTCTTTCTCACCCAAGGCTTGGCCAACCTCATCCTTGATGTGGACAATCTAAATGTGGATTTCAAAGGCGACAATGAACGATCTGAATGTATTGAAGAAATGGGTCGGCATATAATGAAAAGTGTTAATGTCAAAATGAATAATGATGCTCATTTCAGTTATTTCGTGCTTCATAAAATGAGCACAACTCGACAATTTCAAATCTCCATTGATGGATTTCCTGATACTACAATGGTTGAATAGTCCAGCGACAATGACAACTCTCAAGTCTCGGGTGTGCCAAACTTTATAGTGGGTTCAAACAAATCATACTCTAGAAGGGAGTTAGTATCATTGGGGTAGAAGGGATGGGTGGAAGTGACAAAACCACCCTTGCATTAGTCCTTTGCAACAATTCCAAAGTCAAAGGTAAGAACAATTCCCTCATTTTAATATTCACTCCAAACTCCCATTTTATTGCTTCATTTCGATTTTTTTTAGTGCATATTCTCTTTGTGATTATCAAATTTCTTCCAAAACAATAGTTTTCATTATTGTTTCACGATCTCCAAATTTGAAGGCCCTTTTGGAGACCATGGGATAAAATAATTGGAGCTCGAAGGTTCATAGAATCAAGGATGCACACAATGAACTATAGAAGAATCTCAGTTTAAAAGGAAATCCACAAACTTTGGTGGTTTTGGATGATGTTCGGTCAAGATCATATGTGGAACAATTGTTGTTTGAAGCAAAGGGATACAAGACAGTTATCACAACAAGACAAGATTACACTATTCCACATAGAGAGTAACCGTGTGTATGACATACCCCTATTGTAGAAGGTTGATGCCCTGTTTCTTTTCTATTTGGTCCAGATATTTGTTGTAGAAGGATAATTCCATGTTAAACTAAGACTAGGTACATGCAGAGGGTAATTCTTGGGGGAAGTTCTCTGGACATTCCACATTCTATCATTTCTTGTTCATTTTCAAACCCACTTACAGAGCATTGGAATCAAACATGAAAGTCTTGGGATCACCTAGTGTGAAGGGATTCGACAGAATATATATCTATGTAGAGAAGAAGTGGTCTCGTTTGTGGCGCAGAGCGTAGAGAGGAAACTTGAGCTTCTTTATTTCAAGAAAGAAGTGGCAAGTGCCCATCAATACCCCACCATCCTCCGTATTGATCTGGATTATTTTCGGCACAAAATGAGAGCGAAGATATAATAAAGCAATGTACAGAGATATCTTGGATATCCAATAATATAACATAAATGTATCAGAGATGCAACCATAAAAACAGAGATACAATAATACACAATTTTCTATTAATGAGAGAAAATGTACAAAGACTGTAAAAATACAGAGTGAAAGACTCGCTAGAATGGTGGCAATGTATCTCTGAGAAGAGATGTGACATCTACTCGCATCCACGAGAAGATGGTTACAATGAGGCTCTGAAGGCATTTTACAATAAACGGGAATGTCAAAAACCCTAGACATCCAAAAACCTAATCCTAGGAGATGAAACACCAAAATTCATGTGGGCCCCGTTGGGTAAGTTAGTACATCAACTTCCCGGGGTTGTAAATTTTGAATACACTATTCATTTTAGGCACACGATAGCTCGTTAGAAAGGTATAATCGAGAAGAACAATTTTCGACTAGCCCAGGTAAGTGCCTATGACAATCATCTAGGCCACAAATCCCCAAAAAACGTCGTTTAGGGCCTCAAAACGGCCCCAGAAGTTTGGAACCCGAAAAATTGCCAAGGTGGAAACTGTTTTTCGATCCAGTGGAATAAGTGGGTGGCCATTGATATCCACCTGGATCAATCCTCCCTCCTTAGGAAGCAATGGTATCCATTACGTTGAGTTCCCGAGGGAGAGGGGGAAGCATTTACTGAATCTGAATCTTGGTGAGTTACTTTCCTTGCTGGAGACGTCGCGTTGCTTGGTTTGTGGAAGGCTGTCACAAACTTATTGTTGGCGGGGTTGAATGTGTTCAACCAATCGAGATGCATGAGATGTATGTGTGCAGAAGGAATATTTGCGCTTTGTTGTAGTATTGTCAACCCGCTTCTATTGGATAGAAGGTGCTTGGGCCGAGGCTGTAGTGGTTGCAGTGTCCTTTTGTTCACCTTTTGAACAGATTGTGAAGAAGTTGAATTTTTTAGTATGAGATACTACCTTGAAGCACTGTTGAGGTGGGACAATAGTTGGAACTACCTCTGGTATTCTGTAGAGATGACCCCCCAAAGTAACAATTACACTACGAGGTCGAGACTCATAAACAACATGGCATTTCCACATATATGGCTGGCCCAAGAGAACATCAAAGACATCCAATGGAGAAACATCACATAATACCTCATCCTTGAAGGGATGGATGTCATATGACAATCGACACTGCTGGTTGACATGAAGATCTCGTCCCTGGCGAAGCCACCCGATATTGTATGGCTGCAGGTGGGGTGTTGTCAACAATCCCATTTGTTTGACGACCTCTGTTGAGCTGAGGTTCTTCTGGCTTCTTCTATCAACAATAAAATGTAGTCAGGTCCCCTTCACCCACATCTATGAATGAAAAATGTGCTCCCCCTCTTCAGGATATGTTGGTTCTTCTGGTTGAATTGTTGCGGTCGTGACAGTAGCAGTGGGCTCTACATCGATGATCTCTCTTTTACCAGTATTTTCAAAATCAGATTATGAATTAGGGTTCGGCTCCTTGCCTTTGATCTCGACCACCAATGACTATTTTGAGTGACATTCATCAGTGTTGTACTAGGGGATTTTGTGGAAATTGCACCATTTTCCAGTGTCCTTCTTCGTCTTCCTGTGACCCTTCTTTTCCTGTGGCTTAGACTAGTTTTCAGGAAGTTGTTTGTTAGGGCCATCTTTATCATACTTTGGTTGTTGTGGATTTTCATATTTGAACTCCCATTTGTTCTAGTGCCTAAATTTCTGCTCAATTTTAATAGCATATCGATACGCAGCACTAAGTGATGAGATATCTAGAAAATCCATTTCAGTTTGGATGTATCTGTGTAGATCCTCGTGGTATTTTAAAACCAAATGTCGCTCGGAGTCTTTGATACCCATATTGATGCGCAAGGTATGGAAGGTATTGGTGAACTCTGACACTACTTGGCCCCTCTCTTTCCACACTATGCTCCATATCATGTACTAGTCCTCATAGTTTCCAACAGGGTAATACTGTTCCTTTACCGCATCCACAAAAAAATCCCAAGTGGGTAATACTGTTCCAGACTCCTCTATGGAAATTTGATCCCAGTAAGTTTTCCACCAAGTTTGACATGGGGGAGAGCCTTAAAGAGTGCGACGGTGATCTTTTCCCTGTCAGAAAAATGGTGAATAGAGAAATAACCTTCTAGCATATTTAACCATTTGTCTAGGGCATCCGCATCTATCTGACCTTCAAATACGGGAATATCAAAATTAACCTGTACCTTGAAAGGCGAGGTTCCTCCAAAGTGGTCACTTGATAAAGATGCACCTATTTCTATTGGCAGGCGTTGAAGGATGTGGGAAACATTTTCCATCATTTCGTCCCTCTGTCGCGTGAGAGCTTGCTCAAGCAACAAATTGATAGAATCGTTTGATCCGTCGTTTTTCTTTTCTTCTGCCATGGAGGGTTTATTGGGTGTGTGAGAGAGATTGTATTCAAGAGAGACAAGATTGAGACCCAACTTTCTATGCTCGGACCTCGTCGGGGACATGCACTGAAAAAACCCCGATCAAGAGCAGCTTGCTCTGATACCACTGATCCAGATTATTTTCAGCACGAAATGAGAGCGAAGATATAATAAAACAATGTAGAGAGATATCTTGGATATCCAATAATATAACAGAAATGTATCAGAGATGACACCATAAACACAGAGATACAATAATACACAATTTTCTATTAATGAGCGAAAATATACAAAGACTGTAAAAATAAAGAGTGAAAGACTCGCTAGAATGGTGGCAGCTTATCTCTGAGAAGAGATGTGATGACTATTCGCATCCGTGAGAAAATTCTTATAATGAGGCTCTGAAGGCATTTTACAATAAACATGAATTTCAAAAACCCTAGACATCCAAAAACCTAACCCTAGGAGATGAAGTGCCAAAAGTCATGTGGGCCCTGTTTGGGTAAGTTAGTACATCAACTTCCCGGGGTCGTAATTTTTGCATACGATCTCCGTTTTAGGTGCACGGTAGCTCATTGGAAAGGTCTAACCGGGAAGAATATTTTTTGACTGGCCCAGTTCTGTGCCCCTGGCAAACACCTAGGCCCCAAATCCCCAAAACACATCGTCTAGGGCCTCAAAATGACCCCGGAAGTTTGGAACCCAAAAAAATGTCGAAAAACTGCCAAGGTGGAAAACTGTTTTTCGAGCCAGTGGAATAAGTGGGTGGCCACCAATATCCACCTGGATCACATATCTTGAGACCGACAGGTAGCACTAGGAAATTATGACATGAAGCCACTAATAGAGCCCTTGATATAGCTATTGATTTTGTATTGCAGAATTGAATGAACCATAACTAACTATTGTTGTTGGGATGCCTTTTGAGCTGGTGAAACTTATGCATTGAACAAATAAGTTTCTTCCCGAAATGCTTGTGCTTACAAATGAAGGTTTTGTATGATGATGATTCAGTGAACAAACCTTTGACAAACCTATGATGATGATCACCCGCAAGTGGGAAAACAAAGTTTAAAAAAAAAAAAAAAAATGCAATAGGTGGCAAGTCTACAAAACAAATATTTTGATGTGTCATATTTGAATAGGATAGGACATACAATGAAACCCTATAAAGCAACTTCCCCTTAAAAACACCTTCGGTGTAATAATTCAAATTCATGTTTTAAGGAGTGCACTCATAGACACTCTACCTGTATTAGTGGGAAGGATTGGTAGAGGGTTTCCTCCATATTGGCAGGGAGGATTTGCAAAGGATTATTCATATTTGTAAATATATTGGTAAGGAGACCTCATATTGGTAGTGGCCAACACCTTTATGGTTTCATTGTTAGTAAAAACTCCCTCTGTGCAAAGGTCTTAGTTGGCTATGTATCTACACCTTGATATGAGGCTCTTATCAAATAAGAGCATGAAATATTTTTTTGCGTGGGTTATCCCTTTTGCTTATCGAAGGGAAGGCAAGCAACTTCGATAGATCTAGAGATATGTAACCAATTTTAGAAGCACTAGAGCCTTTCATGATTATTGAAACCTTTAATCGTTATGTATTATGTTATATTCTTTCATATATGATTATCTCTAAGTATTCTAGTTGGTGAATTTAATGACATAATTTTCTTATAGAGAAAATAATGCATGATACAATCCTTATGTCAATTGGATTGGAAAAGAAAAATTTTAGTCAACATAATGGTGCACATTGATGGTAGGGAAAATAATGCATAATGCAATTTCTTGGGATCCACTAAAGCTAGCAAGGAGGAAAATGGATATGATCCAATGATATTACTTATAACTAAGACCAACAAGATCAAGTGATATGGTTAGATATTTCATGTGAACTAGTGGCATACAATTTAAAAGAAAACCAATTATTTGCATTGCTACAATGAGAAGTCTCCCCGTGAGCATAATTCACTAATAGAGATAAGCAACCAAAAATCATTAATAGCATAAGACTTGAGAAAGCAATTAAAGAGAGTTTTCACTATGAATATTTTTAATTAGAAATATTGTTCAACCCTAACACCATCTTTCCACATCTATGTGAATCATATTTATGATCACATGATTCTTAGTGTCTTGGTTAATCCATACAACCTTGTTTAGTATTCTTAACACATTAGATGAGTTAATTTAAATTGTTAAAGAAGATCATTTTCAAAAGCTCTTATCCATTTTAGTAGGTGCATGTGATCATATTCCAAGAAATGAAAAAAGAAGTGCATAAGAAAAAGAAGTCACATGATCAAGCTAGTATGTGGTCCTTAAGTATTGGGAACAAATCTTTTTTAGAGGGGGCATGTTGTGTACCTAAATATACTATTGTGATATAAACAAGTATATTTGTGTTTGTGAATTATTTTGTATGTAAGTTCATGATTCAATAATGTTGTTGGGAAAAATACCCTACGGACTGGCAAACTAGGGTCAGACTTGCATGCAGATTTTGACCAAAAATAAATTACTTTTTAACCTACAACCCAAGATTAAAACCCCTCTTTCACAGTAAATGAATGAAGAGAACCACCAACCTTATTACCGACGTTCGATGTAGATCCTTCGTTGCGCTTTGACCACTTGCTTGCGCTGCTCCTTCCACAGATGACCTGCAATCAAGATAAATAACAACTATGCATGCATGCTACTTCTCTACTCAAGGGTTAGAAATCAAGCATAAATTCATCAAATCATAGACAATTCATGCATTGGGACGGGAAAAGTATTATTTTTATTACTGAAAATGAATCAACTTACAATCAAAGCTGAGACCGTCCATCGTTCCTTGAACCTGATCCTGGGCTCCTCTTCTTCTGTCCTCCAACTGCTTTGCGTTAAATCTCCTTTGGCATGAGGAAAGGATAAAGGGTTGGGACAATGGATTACGTAAATGGGCAGAGTTTCTTCGCTATAAATTTTTCCTCCTCCAAATGGTACCCCTACCCCTTCTTTTATAGGCTAGAAGGAGCTAGGGTTTTGGACAAACCCTCGGCCATGCATGGCTGAGAGTTTCAGTTAACTGACCCATAGATTTTTGTTCCATCGGAAACTTTCCTTTTTTCGTGCTTTGTTAGGTACACGTGGGCTGTAGTGAATCAGCCAGCGTGCACACGCGTGCAGTAATGGGTTAGGGCGCATGGGCCTTGACACAAGAGGATTTCCAAAGAGTTGTTCAGCATAGTTTTCGCAAAGAAGGGATATGAATTGGCCAGATGCCAGGTAAGCATGTGTGGTGCAATTTAGGGTTATAACAGATGCTCCCTAATGTGTGAGGACAGAAGAGAATCTGATGGCCGAAATACATTACCAATCTTTATTGATGTGCTGAACGATTGAGCCCAAGGGTCAGGAACCAGGAGGCGTCGTCTACAAAATAACAAATGTCTCACCGAGGCGGGCATACCCATGCTCGGGATAAAATAGAACCATGGCTACCAATCAAATACACTGTAGATCCATGTCAAATAACTATAAAGAGTAGCCGCGAATAATACACAGCGGAGCTACATCTCGAAATTAGAAAGATATACATATAGAGTATCCATCCTCCAGAAGTTTATTCGGTCTGATGGCTATACTTCAGAGCTCGAGCAACAACTTCAAAATCTTCTAAAACTCGGGTAGGAGTGTAATATGAGTGTACGACTTCACTACCCAGAGGTCTTCGATGGCTCGTCGGTTATGGACTTGATAATCTTGATGATCGGACTGAAGGCTTCAGTGATTTCGAACAAGGACTTGATTGGACGTTCAAGATGGTCAGGTATGCGGACAAGAGACATATTGCAGAGGGGCCGACTCAGGCTTAGTGACAAACTTCCCTTGGATAATAGCACGACAAGTGATAAGACTCAGGAAGCTTATACGTTAATCGTAAGTCTATGAAGCAGGAGGCAACGCAAACTCTCCATATGTTTGGAAGAGTAACCAAACGGTGGAGGACACAACTCTATATAGCGAGAAAAGATTCCTAAGGTCGTACTACATCCCATAGTCTGATGATCAAACGGACATATGTGCTTTATCCAAGGGTGACTCATTATGCTGCCAATAAAGAAAATACTTTTCCCATCCTCTTTTTGGGGTATATTTGATTTTTTTGTTCTTTTTGATAATTTTGAAAAAGAATAAAGGAATATTACGTTACAATGGAGGAACGAGTAATGCAAACATACAAGCTCAAGGCGCAAGGACAAGACTAATGTTCAGGTAAAATGATACTCGAGAAAAATCCTCTGGCGGCCAAAGGTGTTAAGACGCAGAAGCAAACTGTCACAAAGCTGGTGTATAAGGTATGCAAATGCGGTTGATAGAACACACAATGGTAACGTCCTTCGATGTAAGTTTAACGAGCCCAGAGAAGGTAAGATCGGTGGTTTTTCATATTTAGAGAGTCTAAAAAATCATAAAAGGAGACTCCGGTGGGGTACCTTTTTCGAAAATAGTCTAATCGGTTCGAAAAAGGGGTAAACTAGCACCGACTAGACGTCTATTCAAAACCATTTTAACGAGTGTGACAAAGACAAGATCACTCAGCTATTTTTTCACTTTTAAGGAGTCTGAAAAAAGCTTAACTATGGACTCCGTCAGGGATATTCTTTTTGACCAATTTAACGAGTGTGAAAGAATAAGGTCACTCAGTGATCTTTTCAATTTTAGGGAGTCTAAAAAGAGCTTAACTATGGACTCCGTGGGGGTTTCTTTTTCGTAAATTTAGTCCCTCAGGCCCGAAAAAGGAATAAAATTATACCTGAGAGTACTCTTCTAAAGAATGGGAATTCAATAGAGTATATCTTTGTTCGTACAGTTGACCCTCCGGACCAAAAAAGGGGTAAACTACCGCCGGACAGACGTGACTTCAAATTTCTATTTAACGAGTGTGAAAGGTCACAAGATCGCTCGACAATCTTTTCATTTTTAGAGGGTCTGAAAAGGGCTTAAAAGGAGACCCGTTATTTATTGGGAGTCCTGAGGGTGAGACAAAGAGTGAAAAAGACTCATGCAGATGAGGCCCAAACTCATATTCAGGAAAGATTATACGGACTCCCGAGCCTACAATGTTTTTAGAAACGACATGGACACCATAATGCAACCAAGACCTACCTAGGGCATCCATGTTCTGGTAAGCTCTACCACCAAGTCGCGACACTTCTAGAGTAGATATGACGGTTCTGTGTCACAACCTGATGGGATCGATCCTATAGCATAAAAAAGGCAACGAGATGCAAAAGTTGGGGTGGTATCCTAACCTATATGCTCAAGTTGATTTTTGAAAAAAAAAAAAAAAATTATGGACAGTCAATATTTTCTCAAAACTCAAAAAAACATTGTCCCAATACCTGATCAAATCCCTCCCATATAACTCCTTGATCACTCTAAATGGTTTTTGGTATAAAGAAACTGATAAGGGGGGAAAAAAGTGACAAAAAGAGGCCAAAAATTCTATAAATAGAAGTTGGCAGCTCATTATCACCATTGTTGATTTGGAAATTGACTCTGGAGCCAAAAGACCCCTTTTGCCAAAGATAGTGATTCCGGGAGCTACAGTGGATGAAACAAACTTCTGCTTGGACCAAGTAAGTACAAACTCCCTTATCTAGCTATTCAATACTTCAATTTGCTTATTTAGTTGGTTTTTTGGGTGGGCGTCGACCTTAAAAAGGTCAGCCCTAAGGTACATGCGGGTTGTCTCCGGACAGGCCGCATGTACACTCGGACAGAGTAAAGTATACCCGCGTGTACACGCGATTGTCACCTCGACAGCACGCGTGTACCCCCCTTTTATGATGAAAAATCCAAAAAGAAGAAGTATTAACCCTCCTCTACCTTGTTGTGTTGGCAGGATGTATGTCCAGTGGAGGGAAAGGGAGCATGAGGCAATCAATGAGTTGGTTGCTGCAGATCTGAATGTTGTGGACGTGTTAATGCAATGCGGGTTACTCAAATTCTTTCTATGTCCATTTATGCGTGCACAACCAAGGCTACTGAACCCCTTGATTGACTACCAGCATCCTGACGCAGAGGCATTTATGCTAGAGGGGCAATCACTGGTGCCCACCACCGAGGACATTTACTTTCTGTCTGGCCTCTCAAGGAGAGGGGAACCAGTCAACTTTCATACTTTTCCTGCAGGGCCGAGTAAGATCTAAGAATTGATATCTGAGCACTGTGAGGCTGGGACCGATCGTACGGGCTCCCAGGTACCCATTAGCAAGATTACCAACTTAGCACTACAGACTATCTTGTTACTGATTGGGCGGATTACTGGCTCAGCAGCCGTGCATCAGGCTTCGCGCACACAGATGAATTGTGTCATCCAGTGCATGAATGCACAAATATTTGATTGGAGTACCACACTGCTCAAGTGCATGAAGAGGCAATTGACAGATTGTCGACAGCGGACACAGAGGAACTTCGGGTTCAGGACCATCTTGTGTTCGTTCTTTTTCGAGAGAGTTTCGAGTTTCAATCCTCGGGTTGTAGTACGAGGACATCTGGCCTCTTTCCCTGCAGTGTGTAGATGGGCAATATCACTGCCACGACATGGTGGTGGAAGGACTGTTGAGTCCTTTGACGATGACTTCTTTGCTTGGCTGTCATGGAAGATCCCCGTGATTGAGGATTACCCATATGCAGGGATCGATTTCTCGAGAGATCCTGAGATACTCGTGCCTCCTGGTGAGGAGCGAGGGGAGATGGGTAAGTCTCCACCATTGTAGTTTTTTTTGTTTGCATATGTAATTTTTATGTCTTTTTGTTATATATATCACTTTTTTGTATGCCAGAGTATTTGACGGTTAAACGTTTGTTGTATGCAGATGTGGGACCCGTGCGACCTGCCGACTATGCACGGAACAGGCGTCGTCCACGACCAGAAGTCACGGCTACCGCCACTGGGGGGAGCAACAGTAGCAGGGAACCTCCCAGCTGGAGAGGCCGAGAGGGTCCTTCGACGTATTGATCGGAACTTTATTGCGCTTACTCGTACAGTCCCGATGGTAGAGATAGAGGACCTGCCACCATCCATGCAACCTCATGTTGTGGGGGCACCTCGGACATGGGTCCGATTGTTTAGGCATTTAGCCCGTGCTGTAGATGATTATAACAGGGCCCATAGGCCCTGAATAGATTTAGACTCTTTATGTGCCACGAGCACCTACTTGTATATATTTTTTGAGGGCATAAGCCCGGTGACTCGTTACTGTTCCCATTTTAGAGACGCTTGCGTCCATCTATGTACTCTGAGTATTTTATGATGTTTATATATGGTTTTTATCTTTTTTGTGTCTTATGGATTCTGTGTGCAAAAATGTATTTACATGCTTATGTCCATGTTCTTTTATATGTGGGAAAGATGCCAATCTAAAATTTGATTAGCTAGAGTATCTGTAATTTGGTTTAATCTCCTAGGAACATGAAAATATGTAATATAATCAAAGTTGCGTTCTAAGAGACGTACCCTAAGGAATCGTCGGTGTAAAGTTGGATCATGAACCCAATATACTCTGTTTAGCTGTGACACAACCAGTTGAGTGTCGAGATAGACCCGGAGATGAGAGATACCCAATGACAAGGCATCACGAAGCAACTCAATAACTGCACTATACTCGACAACATTATTTGTGGTGTCACCTAAGCATATACCTTCGGAAGATAACAACTGACCCTGTGGTGTAAAGATTACCCAAGCTGCGGAGGGTGTGTCAACTAGCACCGTCCGCATACCCAACGAACACCTCAGACTCACTTGACATCTGCCATGTTGATGAAAGATAACATCAATGACACGTCCATAACACTTTAAAAGAAACTTAAAAAGTAATAGTACAAAGACTATACATATGTTACAAAAAGTTACCCACAGTGACCTGTCTATGGGTAATACTTCTTGAGGTAGAGCCTATTTCTAGGCTCTGCCAAAGCATTCCCTTCAAAATCAACCAAACGATAAGCGCCATTTTTTAATACCTCTTTGATAATGAAGGGTCCAAACCACATGGGTTTAAACTTTCCTGCCCCCAGGGGATCCTTGTCTTGGTCATAGACCAGGACAAGGTCGCCTTCAGAGAAAATCCGAGGACGAATGGACCTATCATATTGACACTTGACCTTATGTTTGTGAGCCTCGTTGGCCAGGGCCACATCGCGACGCTGCTCATCAAGTTGCTCAAGGTATACTAACCATTCTTCAAGTGGAGAAGTGTCTGGAAATAACTATACTGCCAATTTAAAAGATGGGATTTGACATTCTATGGGCAAGACTGCCTCCAGCCCGTAAACGAGTTAGAAAGGTGAGAAACCAGTTACAGTGTTAAAAAATGTTCGGTAAGCCCATAATGCCGAGTATAACATCAAATGCCAATTTGACTTGGCTGAGTTGATAGTTCGATGTAGAATCGTCTTAAGAGTTTTGTTTACAGCTTCCACCTGCCCATTGGCTTGGGGGTAGTAAGGTGATGAATGTTCCTGCCGTAACCCAAGATTTGATGTTAATTCAGTCATCATTTGGTTCTGAAAGTGACTGCCATGGTCAGTGACAATCTCTCTCAGGACGCCGAACCTTGCTATGATCTGGTTGAATAAGAAGAGAGTTGCAGTCTCTCCATCATATTTAAACGTTGGCATAGCCTCGACCCACTTAGTGAAGTAGTCGACAGCCACGATGATATAGAGGTGCCCCCTTACGGATGGGGGGTTGCATGTAGTGCGATCAATCCCCCACTTAGTGAAGGGACCAACTGTGATGATAGGAAACATAGGAGCGGGATGTGCCCTCATCTTCCGAGAGAAGACTTGGCATGGATGACACTTCTTGACCGATTCGATACAATCTTTGATAAGTGTCGGCCAGAAGTAACCTGCTCGTAGAATATTTTGGGTTGTTTCCAACCCAGATAAATGACCGCCACAAGCTCCAGTATGACAATCGTTGCACACTATGATGGCCTCCTCATGAGTGAGACATCGACGCAAGATGCAATCTATGCCTCTCTGATATAACTTATCATCGAGTATGAGATAATTCTTAGCCTGATGGAGTATCTGTCGACGCTCGTCATGAGAAGCAGAGGTGGGGCACTTCAAGTCTGGAGATAGATAAGTATATCTCTGTACCAGGGGTCTGAAGATGCTATCAAAAACATATCCCCTCGGATAGGCGATTCCTCAGGCACAACATCACCTGACTCAACCAGAAGTTCCAAGATAAGCTCTGCGAAGACCAGTGACTTTTTGGACTTTGCTGAAACGAAGTCTAAGTCAAATTCTTGGAGGATGACTATCCACCTACTGATTTTTCCGCCTATAACTCGTCGTGTCAACATGTACTGGAATTGATTCACGACAACAATGACGGTGGTATTACAAAACATAACATAGTGATGGAACCGTTGAACATCATGAACTGCTGCTAACGCAAGTTTTTCGATATGAGAATAATTTAGTTCCGGTCCTACGAGGCCTCGGCTCAGGTAATAGATCACGTATTCTGAAAACGAATCATCTTCCTGAACTAAAACCATGCCTATGGTTGGCTCTACGACAACAAGATATAATAAGAAATCTTTGTTATAGTTAGGTGGCCATAGCAGAGGTGCGGTTGTGAGGGCGTGTTTTAATGCGTCGAAAGAGCGTTGAGCGACTTCGTCCCAGAAAAAGGAAATGCCTTTCTTTAGTAAGCGCATAAAGCCCTTGGTGATTTCGGCATAGTTGGCGATGAAGCATCATAAGAAGTTTTCCTTGCCTTGTAGACTCTGAAGTTGTAAGATTGTGCATGGGGGGGGCAACTGGATGATTGCCTCCACCTTAAGAGGATCGACCATGATCCCTGTTGTTGATACGATGAAACCTAACAAACATCCTGACGTTACGCAGAATCTGCACTTGTTTGGATTCAAGCGAATCCTGAAGTAGAGACAACGTTCGAAGATTAGTCTAAGGTGCATGGGATGATCCGCTCGCTTGGGAGAGCGTGATGCTAAATCATCTAAATAGGCCTCGACTATCTACTTGAGGTCATGAAACGCAAAAGACATGGCCCGCTGGAATGTGGCTCCAGCATTTTTAAGGCCAAAAGGCATCTTACGATAGACGAATGTACCCCATGGACAAATGAATGTCGTTTTGTGTTGGTCTTCAGGTTTGATTTGGATTTGATTATATCCCGAAAAACCATCCATGAACGAAAAGGCTTCACAACTGGCACATTCATCAATGATCTGGTCAATGAATGGGGTTGGAAAATTATCTTTGGGACATGCCTTGTTCAAATCATGGAAGTCAGTACATACACGAATCGTGCCTTGTTTTTTATTGACCGGCACGGGGTTTGACACCCATTGAGTCAAATGAATAGGGTAAATGAAACCTGCCTTTAGCAATTTCTCAACCTCAATCTTGATGGCTGCTTCTTTCTTAGGATTGACTGGACGAAGTTTTTGTCGAACAGGCTTGGCATCAGGATACGTTGTAATTTCATGTTCAACTATTTTCGGATCGATACCTGGCATTTTGACGCAACCTGCCTCTCAGCGGCACGGTCGCTCCACCAGGACCTTCACTATCTATGGCCCGAAGGGTTCAAGTCCCTCCTTATTCTCCTCAGGAATTCCTTACCCACAGGAACACTACCGCGCGGTTCTCCCTTGAGAAATCCGGAGATCGGACCTCGCGACTTCGCGAGTTCCGCAACCAGAAACTGGACTCTCAAATCCCCGAGACCCGACGCTCCTGGTCAACGTTGACTCTTTCTCGGTATATCGGGACCTCGCGCTATCGTGACTCGCGACTAGCGTCTCTATGCCACCGAGTTCTCAACCTCCGAGACCCGAAGTGCCGAGATGCCGATGGCCCGGGATCTCGCAACCTCACGCACTCGTCCTTCCCGA
>ML782773.1:525174-536665 GCA_009831015.1 Picea engelmannii
TTCTTGCTCTCAATTGATAATGCTTCATGAATACTATGTTACAATGATACAAGGGAGGGTGTCTATACTCTGTTTTCCCTCTCGAAAGGTGACTGTCTAATCTACAGTTAATTCCTATCTACCTGCATTAAAACTAAATAAATACCTCATCTACCTAAGGACGAGAGCTTATCCGCTCAAGGTCCATTATATATACAAAGTGTGCTTCATCACATCAACGTATTAATGTTTGGCGCAACCATATTCCAATGTTTCAAAATTTGAATGCTGGCGCTGTCCAGCTATTCCTTTGCCTCCACGCACTGGCTCGCTTGATGAGTGAGCGATGCTCCTGCATCACATTTCCTCATAAGACTAGGCAAAAACGTCGCGGAATTCTTTGAAAAGATTCGTGTAGATTTGAATCTCTTCGGGGGAGAAATCCGCTCTGACGAAGACATTCTCCACGACGCCAGGGTTTCGGGAGATGTTGATGGGTATAGTTTCAGCGATAGTCGTCATATTACCCTCAGCATAAATTTCCTGTGCAGTGAATATATTAATAGGACATCGCTAATCTCCCGTCATGGTAATGGTGAATTCTCCTACTTCAATTCGGCTTAACTCTGGGAGGAAATATGATCTGTGATTAAGATCTTCCCAAGGTTTGTCCGGACTAGTCATTGTTTCGATTACTGCTTCGTCAGAAGGCAAGACTAAGTCTAATGAATCGACATTAGCGAGAGAACCCTGAGCCCAAATAAGCTCTGAAAGTGGATCCAACTCTTGTGCTGGAGTCGGATCAGGGTTAGCTGAGGCTTGCTGGACTAAAGAGTACGCCACCTCAGTGGCCGACAAGGGCATGGACATGCCGGGGTGCCTTGTCTCATCCATCGTGGCTGATGGGGAAGGAAGAATCCAAGGATCCTCAAAGTAAGTCGTGCGGAACGACGAAACTTGAAAAATCTCAACCTTATGGTGATTAGATATAAATTTGACATTGTCATGAGGAGGTGGGTAATCGAAGGTACCCATTAAGGATGAGCACAAACCAACTCCTACATTAATGACACCTGGTTGAGGATTATCAATCATAGGGACCGTGGATGCCCCCAAAGCTGGGTCAGGTCTGGAGAAAGACAATTGATCGATGGTCACTATCCGGCCTTCGTGTGGAAACAACAAGACGCGGAAAACTGTAGCAACCACAAATTGCATAGCATAAGTCCAACTCCGTCCTAACAAGAGGTTATAGTCGAGGGGAGCATCAACTACCTCTACTTCAACACACACAGTTTTCCCTCCTAGCTGCACAGGGAAAGAAGGAACGATGCCATGTGGTCGGAAAGAACGACCGTCGAATGCAGTGAGGAGAGTAGGTGATGGAGACAAAGCGGGTTGGCCAATAGCCTTCCAACATGATAACGACATAACGCATGTCGAGGCACCTTCGTCGACCACCGTGCGGAAGATATTCCGTTTATAAGTTTTCGTGGGATGAGCCACTACTATCTGAAACGCTATGTGGTAAGGCAGACGAGGTTTTAAGTCGGTTGTATCTAACATGATGGTACTTGGATTACAAGTCTCAGTAGAGCCTAAAGCAGTTAACAAGTATTTCATTTGAGTAGGGCAGCTTTGGAGGACCTCCAAAGCAGACATCGCATAAGGGGTTTGTGATAAATCCTCCACCACAAAGTAATTCTGGGACCCTTGAGTTTGGGTTGTGAGAAGCTTTCTTAAATGCACCCTTTGGAATGCGTGTCATTGTTTCTCCCAACGTCTTCTCGATCTGTAGAGGAAGATATGGGAGATTAGCTTCTTTACCCTTCTCAGAAGCGCTTGGTTTACTATAGTTGTGTGCTCTAGTCGTTATGAAAGCATCACCCCTAACCATATATATGTTCGCGGATGAGGGATTGTTTGGAGAAGAGCAGGTTTCTTGGCTGCCCCCTTCTGCACTTGTAAAGGCTTGAATTAAATTTTGCCCATGTTGAAAAGGATTAGTCAAGACTGTCTACTATTGTTGTGTGACAAACTTCTGGGCCTTTGGAAGTCGAGGACAAAGATGGGTCGGGTGGTCTTCCGCACACAAATTGCACGAATACCTCACCTTCCGTTTTTTCTGTAGTGTCCCCACCAGCATTATCAGTGGGTTTTTTATCCCCCTTACCCTTCTTTCGTTGTTTTTTCTTTCCTTTAGGCTACTGGGTGACCTTTGGGTTAGTTGACTGCACGGAGTGTACATCCGACGTTTGGGTAGGAGGAGCAGCCAAAGCAGTAGTCTGGTTGGCCGTTGTGTGTTGTATAGATAACTGTTGCAACTGTTTCATCAATTGCTCAGCGGGCTTGGTTTGTGTTGAACCAACAATACCATCGGCATGTGGTCCAACTCTCTGTCTAGTTTTATCCAGTATCGATCGTGGTGCATCCGGCAGGATGTTGTATAATAAACCAGACTGAGAATAGATGAGCTCAAACTGTTGAGCCCTCATGATGGCAACTTCTTCGGAGAAAAATCTGGAAGTCGCGACGTCTTTGGATAATTGTGGGACAAAAGACTTAAGGAACCACTCAAGAAGGAATGTTGGTGGGACTGATAATATGATTAGACTCTTCCGGCGTCTCCACTCTCGAATATGATCAGAAATATGGTCCGCTGTTGTCTGTTCGAAATTGGCGAGCAGCTCTGTGCCAACGTCGTATCTCACAGGTAACTGGAAATGGTTAAGGAATGTCATCGCTAGTTTTCCAAAAGAAGAGTATCTTGAGCGATCGAGCTCGATGTACCATTTGATGGCACTCCTGATAAGAGTACGTTGAAACAATCGCAATTGTATGGAGTCATCTTTCAATGAGTTAGATGAACACCAAAGATGGAAGGTAGTCACATGATCACCTGGATCTTCATTAGGCTTGGCCTCAAACTTTGGAATGTTCGAAGGCAACTTCGTTGGCATAGGAGGCCAACGTGGATCGTGACAAATAGGATCATTTAACAACCTTGTCAAATCTGACAAGTGTAAAGTTGTCAGGAATGGTAGTTTGGGTTGCTGCTGATAACCTGGGAAAAAGGGTCATGGAGTTTGACTGGCACCAGGTTGCCAGGAAAAGTTTGGTTGTTGGCCGAGATTCTGGTAGAAACCATGGCCCTGACCAGCGTAAGGATTTTGCATCTGTGGAGACATCATTGGCTGATTTCCCATAAAGGACATAGGGTGTTGGGCATTCATCATGTTCGACGGACTTTGGGAAGGATTACCCCATGCCGGTCCTGACGGGAGAGGCATAGTGGTATGTCCAAGGTTCCATTGACTATGGAAAGAATTGCCCCAGAACAACATTCCAGAGGAGGGAACAGATCCTTGTCCTGAGTTCCAAGGTCCTGCTATATGTGCCCCCGGCGCAGGAATAGTACCCTGTGCAGGAGTAGACTGTCCAAAAATGGGATTGCCCCCAGACGGGAAAGCAGTAGATGAGAAAGTGTTATTACCAAACGTCCCGTTCCAAACAAATGGTGTCGAACCTACTAACATACTATGCGCAGGTGTTCCTTGACTCCTGACTCCAAATAAACTCATGTGTGTAGGTTGCCCGGCGGACTGCTGATGCAAACCACCAAGCGAAGGGGACGAAGGAGGGATATGTCCTCTAGCGTAAGGACAAGCATTAAAAGGGATAGGAGTGCCCCCAAGTTGACCTTGTAGAGGAGCGTTAGATCTCCCTGCCCCCAGACCCAAAGTCTGTAAAGTGGAGTAAGTGAGTGTAGGGCTTGTACCCGAACTAGGCATACCGTATGAGAACGGAGGGCCTGTCGCACTAGGTGTGAAGGGGGTTGTGGCCGCCGCCATAGATGGATTCGGTCCACTGTGCGATGTAGTTGCGACCGAGACCATGGTGGCTCGGACTGACAACGGTAAGTTAGGAGATGATTCTCCTGTGGTAGCAACTGTGGTGGGAATGGAATAATTCCCAGAAGAAGTAACAACGTTTGCTTCCATAGCTGTGTGAGGCACTGTCTGGCGTTCATGAAATTGGATTGGTACAATGACTGGTGGCCAAATATCAATGGTTGGGGTTGCAACTGAGCCAAGATTGGCGGTTGATTCCTCCGGGAGTTGTTCGGGCACAAAGGTTTGTAACCCGATCGCTTCGAAAGACCCTTGTTGGTCTAGCTTCCGCCTTAATGGTGGCGGGGGTGGCTCCAGTGTAACCAGCAGCAGGCCCAGAAGCCTTCGTGACCGGCGGAGCTCGGGATCCTCCACTGTGTGAGAAGATCCAAGACACACTAAGGTACTCTACACATTCAAAAGTAACACACACTAAAAAGAAGCCCCTAAGAGATAAGACAAGCAAAACACTAAACTATTTGAAAGAACAGTTACAACAACCAACACTAGAGCAACTTACCAGTGCAAGTGCAACTCGAACACGGAAGCACCCTCCGGGTATACTCTGCAAAGCGTGGCCCGATGTCTGTCCTAGGTACCGCGGTATACCCCCGCAGTCACCTGTGTATGTCCCTAAAAAGATTGACAACTAAGTTGCCAGCACGCGAACAGTCGAAAGTCGGGTAGACCACAATGAGCAGGGTATCAAGCCCGAAACCTGTTAAGGGTATCGAGAGCAAATGGTCCAGAAGATAACTGAGGACCTCGAACGGATTCGAGACCCACGAAGCCCCGTGGCAAATGAAAACGACGAAATCCCAAAACAAGTCATCGATATGTGTTCTCCACTACGATTGGTCCGGCTTTGGAGGGGTTATCTCCGCTACCTTTCCGCACGCAACCTCGTGTTTATCCCCTGTGTTAGAGGGGGGTCCCGGATAACTTCCACGAAACTGGACTTAGACACTCCCTACCTCAGACTCGAATGTTTGGTTTTGAGTGGCCTTGAAGAGTTTCCTCTCCAACCTAATTCAAGGCCCTAATCCTGAACTAGTTTGTGAACCCTACAAACATAAAAGTCTAGTAGATTTTAAGATTAGCGTTGTTTTTAAGGATTTTTCTTACGTAAAGGGGTATGAAGGTGAAACTGATGGTGTGTAAAGATGAAAGAAAAAATGAATGAAAAAAGCTGGAAACAAAAGACTTTTACTAAATGCAAAATTTTAACAACTTTTCACAAAGAAAGATTTCTTTTTCTTTTCAATTTTTCTAAGATTTTATGCAGCAAACATAAAGGAATTTCGCTCGACTACGAGCTACTTATGCTCTAAATGCACTGTAAAAACTTACGAAATAAAAGACTTCTCCCTAGCTAATGATGCAGAAACACACACTTCAAACAAAGAAGAAAATGAAAAGAGATTGTTTTTTTTTATTTTTTATTTAAGTGCTAACAACGCAACAAAGGGAAAATACCGACAAACACAAAACCAATAAAAAACAAATTCTGGCTTAAAGCGCAAATCGCGAAGAATCCGAGTAAAGAATCACACAATGGAAATAAAGAACACAAAAACTCTTACGCTTGTCTAAAAACCATAAACTTTTTTTTATATTTTCTGTCAACTATCAACTGAGAAAAAGCAGGCTAAGGGTGAGATGACCTAACCTACTGACTGTTCAACCCTAGACTCAAACACCTTAGAGGAATACTTCTCATAAAAGGAGGGGATGACTGATCTACCCTAAACAAAAAGTAGTCTGTCAAGCACGCTACTATCACTAAAATAGCACGCATGCAAATGTGTGCTGAGCTGAAACAGGAAGCGTGTACACGCGGGCTGACCTTGTACAGGCCACGTGTATGTCTAAATTCTAAGACAAGAATGAAAACAGGCAGTCCAGACCAGGAAGAGGCCTCTGGTATTGATAACCAGGGTCCCTTAAAGGCTTGGATGCTCTTTCTAACAGAAAAGAAAAATAATGCAAGGAATAATAGGGTGAAAAAAACAATCTGAAACAGGACTGTGGATCAGCAAGACTCAGACAATATCCTAGAAAACCCCCTGAGAATGTGTAATTCTGACAGGGAAGAGGATGACTGCCTCTGAAGTTTTCTAAACTCCTACACGCTACTGCTATCTCTACAACTAGCGTTCACACGCGTGCTATAAGAGAATAGGGCGTGGGTACACGCGTGCAGGCCTTCTACATGCCGCGTGTACCTCTGTGTGTCCCGACAACTACCGTCAAGAAAAAGTCAGGGAAAACTGGTATGAAGAACCAGGCTCCCTGCTAGCTCAGACCTTACAGAGAAAAAAAAAACAGACAAAGAATATAGAAAACCTAATCCTTAATCTACCCAAAAAGCTTCAAATAAATCCGGAAACCCTAAAGAGTATTCTCCCCAGTACAGTTGTCAATTCTGTTGTTGGGAAAAATACCCTACAGACTAGCAAACTAGGGTCAGACTTGCATGCAGATTTTGACCAAAAATAAATTACTTTTTAACTTACAACCCAAGATTAAAACCCCTCTTTCACAGTAAATGCATGAAGAGAACCACCAACCTTTTTACCGGCGTTCGATGTAGATCCTTCGTTGCGCTTTGACCACTTGCTTGTGTTGCTCCTTCCATAGATGACCTGCAATCAAGACAAATAACAACTATGCATGCATGCTACTTCTCTACTCAAGGGTTAGAAATCAAACATAAATTCATCAAATCATAGACAATTCGTGCATTGGGACGGGAAAAGTATTCTTTTTATTACTGAAAATGAATCAACTTACAATCAAAGCTGAGACCGACCACCGCTCCTTGAACCTAATTCTGGGCTCCTCTTCTTCTGTCCTCCAACTTCTTTGCGTTAAATCTCCTTTGGCATGAGGAAAGGCTAAAGGGTTGGGACAATGGATTACGTAAATGGGCAGAGTTTCTTCGCTATAATTTTTTCTTCCTCCAAATGGTACCCCTACCCCTTCTTTTATAGGCTAGAAGGAGCTAGGGTTTTGGACGAACCCTCGGCCATGCATGGCCGGGAGTTTCAGTTAACTGACCCATAGCTTTTTGTTCCGTCGGCAACTTTCATTTTTTCGTGCTTTGTTAGGTACACGTGGGTTGTAGTGAATCAGCCAGCATGCACATGCGTGCAATAATGGGTTAGGGCGCGTGGGCCTTGACACAAGAGGATTTCCAAAGAGTTGTTCAACATAGTTTTGGAAAAGAAGGGATATGAATTGGCCAGATGCCAGGTAAGCATGTGTGGTGCAATTTAGGGTTATAACAAATAATAGTGTTTAAGTCTTTAATTCTTTAATATTTTGTACACGGATATTTATATTAAACATAGCTTTAAATAGATAATTAACATGTTCCAAACAAATTAGTTAAACAAAACTTAACTACTTCACAAATGTAACTTAGGCCATAACTTATAGTCCCTCTATAAACGATGGTAAATCCCCACTCTCTTATAATAAGTGTTATCCATGAAACAATACATTTTCTCTCCCTAGGAAATATTGTCTTGGAGAAGTATTCCTCTAATATTTGGAATTGAAGGTTAATTTTGTCTTTTAAGTATACACGTGCCACCACTTTATATTTTGGTTTTAATACCATGCTGATGAAAATCTATTATCACAATTCTACTTTAACGTTAGAGACACATTTTATTGTTGTGCACTTTATACATGCACATTGCAAACACCTAGTCAAAGATGAAGATTCCAAACAAATAGTCACAATCTACTAGAGTTTAAAATATATTGTATACGGTCTTTCAAACTCACAATATGCCAAAATGTTCTGCCACATGATTGTTATCAGTTCTCTATTATGATGCTTCTCATTATATATGTTCTTGAGTAAGTTGAGTTTTTCTCATTATATATGTTCTTGAGTAAGTTGAGTTTTGCGAGATGAGTGATGGTGCACATAATTATGGATCAAGTAAAGATGATTGTCACAGATGTTTGGTAATTTTATCTTAAAAGTGGAAAGCTCAATTTACTATAGTGTAGTTTACAATTTATATCAAATTTGTTATGACCTTAATGATAATATATAAGTGGTCAAATGAATATATAAATGAGGTTTGGTAGTGAACATCATGTCTCAATACATAATTTGTTTTATTTTCTCAATATACCAGAGAAATGAAAATGATCATCTAGAGACATCCCAAGAGCAAATCAATGATCAATGCTTCATATTTGACCTGCATTTATTGCAAATGAACTCTAGACCTCATTTCCATCTTCTCCTTTACTTTTCATAGACCAAAAATGCCCCTACTAACTGCCCCTGTTTCTTCAACAAATTCCTCCATACACCTAGGTTGTCATTCTTGACTTGTAATAAATCATGTCCCACTCACATTGCCTTTCTCACAAAATGAGATGGATACCAACTTTTCCTATTCATGATTAAGGTAGGACAAGTTGTGCTTATGAACTTAAGTAGATATGATGGTCACCTCAAGTGAAAAACAACCATTGCTCCCTCAAATTCTAGGAAGATTGTTTCCCTCATCATCTTATGAATGATATCACACACCCATCACCTATGTATGGCCAAGTTATCACAATCTATTTCACAAATATATGTAATCAAGAACAATGCGATCAAACAATTTTAATCCTACTATAATTGGAAGATGTTCATGGTAATGGCATTATGTTAAGCAATGATTAACTATTCCCATAGCAATTGAGAACCACAAATCATATCTACAATACAATTCGAGGACAAAAAGGATGTATGTTATCACCCATAGCCTTTGGATTATATATTGATAATTTAGAGGGCCTTATTTCACTACAATATGTGCACATGTGGTTGCATTCTCGCTTGAATCTACATTCTTATCTTAATGTTTGAAGATGATGTAGCTCTACTATCTCACTCAACTGCATGGCTTAAAATGTAACTTTAAATTCTAGTTTACACAATGATAAGCATGGTTTATAAGTTATTCTAGGAAGTGAAATATTATTGCATTCAACATATCCAAAGGGGAAGCATCCACAATTAATATGAATTATAGTGGTATCTTCTTATACTTCCTTGGACATGGTATTTTTTTTTGGACATCTTTCACTTTGATTTATACACTAAAAATCAAGAGTTAGCAAAGGTTATGTAGCATTAGCCTCCATAGAGATTATGTTTCTAGCTCTACTCTGTTGACATTTATGTCAAGATTTTTCTCTTTCACAAACTAGTTATCCTTTCACTTCCTTATGCCATGTGAAGTTCAAGGTCCGTATTTGGGATAAATAAGATATGTTATATCCACATCGAAAGAGTTTTTTTCAATATGCTCTCAAATCATATTCACATGAAGAGAATAGTTCTACACACTACAATCCAATTGAATTTGGAACATACTATTTTCACTTCAATAATCTTCAATACTAAAATATGTTACAAACAATTTAGAGCATGGATGATTCTCATTGAGATTGTAAGAGATTCCCCTATTTAACCCTCCAATCCCCAATGTAGCATGGTAGGAAGGTGGCAAAAGATACCTCGCTACAAATCGTTGGACAAGGGTGTAGATGTAGTTGGTATGCAATGGGATATTGATATGGGGAGATCTCTAGCATTCAAATACTACTCCTTATATCACCAAGAAAGAAATTCTCTGAGGCGTATATAAGATCAACAAGAGATACCTATATAAGATCAACAAGAGCTACATATGTTGTGTTTCCTTAGAGTCCCTATATCACATAATCTAGACTCCATTAATTATATTAAGAGGTTGATAGTGTTTTGCCATATAGTCCCTATAGACACAAATTTATGTTCATTCCCATCAACTTTGAATGGATTCAGACAACCATATTTCACATGATCAATGTAACTAATTCTTTGCTCCTACCTAAATCTTAGAGGCCCTCGTATGTACAATTGAAGACCTTTCACTACATATCCTTCCACATTGATAGCCTCAAATAACTCTTTACCACCAATATTTCAAACAAGAGAGAGAGAGAGAGAGAGAGAGAGAGATTTGAACCTCCAAAACAAAAAAAATGCCTTTAACAATTCCCCATGGCCCATCTAAAGACCCTTCACTCCATATTCTCCCACATTGATTACATTTAGGTTACTCTTATCCCTAATTTCTCAAACTTGAGGGAGATACATTTAAACCCCTTGAGAAAATGCAATGAATTTGCCAATTCATCATGACCCCCCAAGACCCTTTGCTCCATATCTTCCTACATTCGTAGATTGAGGGCACTCTTACCACTACTTTCTCAAACAAGGAGGAGAGAGACTTTAACCTCCAAAATCTTCCCACATTAATATATTCATCATACTCTTATCATACACTTAAGGTACTCTTATCCCCAACTTCTCAAACAAGAGGGAGAGAGATTTGAACCTCCTAAACAAAAGCAATGATTTTACTAATTCATCTTTTCCTCCTAAGACCCTTTACTCTATATATTCTTACATTGGTAGATTGAGGGTACTTTTATCATTAATTTTTCAAACAAGTAGGAGAGAAACTAATTTCCCAAGCAAAAAACAATGCCTTTACAAATTCATCATGGTGTGCCTAAGACCCTTTGCTTCATATCTTACTACATAAGTAATTTGAGGGTACTCTTTATCACTAATTTATCAAACGAGAGGTAGAGATACATTGACCTTCCAAATCTTCCCATATTAATAGATTTGATATTCTTATCATTGATTTCTCACAAAAAGTAATGTCTTTCCCAATTCACCATGGCTAACCTTAAAAACTTTCTTACCATACATCTAATGTACCCTTATCTCCATTTCTCAAACAAGAGGGAGAGAGATTTAAACCCCCTAAAGAGAAGCAACAATGTTACCCATTCATCATCATTCTCTTCAACCCACTCATTCCATATCTTGCTACATTAAGATGCTCTTATCACTATTTTTCAAAGAAAGAGACACTAATTTCCCAAATAAAAAATCATGTTTCTCTTAAAATCCTTTGTTTCCTATCTTCTTATAGATAATGTACCCTTATCATTAATTATTTTAGTAAGAAAAAAAAACAATAATTTCTTAAACAAAAAGCAATACCTTGCATCACCTTGCATCCTGATCCATATCTTCTTACATTAATAAAATGAAACTGCTCTTTATCACTAATTTCTCACCCCAAAAATTCTCAAACAAAAAACAATACCTTGCATCCTGATCCATATCTTCTTACATTAATAAAATGAAACTGCTCTTTATCACTAATTTCCCACCCCAAAAATTAGAGACATTTACCTCCTAAATCTTTCCACTTTGATTGATTAAAGATACTCTTATCAATCATTTTTCAAACATCATTGATTCAATACACAGTTACCATTATTTTTAAAAAAAATTATATATATTTCACTTTATAGAAAATGAACACTTTCATGGAAAAATTCAGATTCAGATTCGCCCATATGGAAATTGAATTTACACTTCAATTTTGAAATCTGATCTTTCCCAATCGGCCCACTCCCATTCCATATAGCATTAATTTATCTTTCTGTAATTCCAATGCCCATCTTGCAGACATTAATATCTAAAATAAAATCTATTTACTCTAATTCCACCGCCTATCTTTCACATGTAGACA